>JAMFTG010002267.1:0-41107 GCA_023974075.1 Chaenocephalus aceratus
CGCAATATGTTCAAACGCACCAAAATACGCATCCACTTCAGTCTCACGGAAGGTTGGCACTAGCGAAATGTTTGTAGTCACATCAAAGGCAGGTGGAGGAGGTGGAAATGGCAAGTTTCTTCCAGCAGTCTCAAAAGCATTGGATGCGCACAGTTGGGAGTCTAGCTCCAGCTGACGTATCCGGATCCGGACTTCCTTATCTGCCTCGATTTTCTTTATCTCCAACTGAAACTGCCTGTCTTGCTCCTTGTCTTTAGCCTCATCTCTTTCGACTCCACTTCGAGCGATAGAACTATTAACAAAGCCCTTATATACTAACAAAGGACTGGCTTACCTAAAGCCAGCTGAGAAGCTCTTGAAATGTTTGGCTCTATGAAACCTGATGTACTTTATGATTCTGTTTTCTTCAAGGTTGTATTTTGTTGGTCGAACGCACTTATTGTAAGTCGCTTTGGATAAAAGCGTCAGCTAAATGTGATGTAACTGAAGCCGTGCGAGACGGACCTTTAGTTTACTCCCTTCCCGAGAGTCTGAGCTGCCAGGAGACGGTGGGTCATAGCGAGGCGACGCGAACGGTGCTTTAAACTGCCCGCCGCCCTCGCCGTCACCACCTTCTCCTTTAGCCAGGACATTAGGCACAGTGAGCTCAGCTTGTGCCGGCAGCACCAGAAAACCCCTTTCCACCAACTCATCCACCACCAAAGCCTTTAATTCTTTTTTTACCATTTGCTTATTCACTGCGAGACTGAAATGTTGCGCTATCTCATATAAGTCGTCTCTACGACACTGAACTAACTGCTCATGAGAGGGACAGACCAAAAACGACTCCAAATCAAAAGTTGCCTTACTCAGCTAAAACTGCACACAACCTTACCAAATAGTCTTCAGCTGAACAAACCACTGATACCCCAGGAAAGAGGTTAACATCCCGGACGAGCCCCCACGTGTTACGTTCCCTTCTGAGCCAGGGGAATCAACGGGAAGCAACGCAACCAGAATGGGATTGGTAAAAGTTATAAGCTGTTTTTATGCACAACCGGTGATCAAAATGGCGGGTCAGCAGCCTGAAACACACAAATTGCCACAAACACCGGTTTCAATAACAAACAATAGCGGCCACAAGGGCGCAAGTTTAAATGGGCACCCAAACTAAGGGAGGACTCTAAAAAAGGAGTCTAATGGCATACAGAAGAAATAGATACTAATATAGGGAACGAAACAAAACCTCACTTTAAAAGTGGTACAACTAAATAAAGGAAGGCTGTAAGAAAACACAGCAAGGACAACAGTCAGACAATACTAATCTAATCTAAGCACTAATCACACCGGCTGTGCGCTGCGATTGGATGACGTCAATCCAATCACCATCTTCAGAGGCGGACCAGAGGATGGGCAGCCAATGACGTCAGGGCTACTGCGCAGCTTATTTACATATTGCACGCACAGCTGAAAACACTCACAGGCAGATTAACGAGCGAACAGAAACAGCAACCCGACGGAAGTTTATTGTAAAATGTGGCCATAACTTTTATAAGTTCATAAGTTACATGACATTTCCGTTGGGTTGCTTTAAAGTCAAGCTTCAGTTTCAGATTCACCTGTGATAGAAACACGTGATGGAGCGTCTCTAACCTGACTCAGAGGGTTCACCAAAGCATCTGAAGCTCCATTGGAAGCCATTTGGAGAGGGCAGATGATTGGATCAATCTGTCTATCACCTTCTATCATGGGCCGCTTCTGATTGGTTAACAATGGCTGGTACATGTGGAGCACAGCACTTCTGATTGGTTAACAATGGCTGGTACATGTGGAGCACAGCGCTTCTGATTGGTTAACAATGGCTGGTACATGTGGAGCACAGCCCTTCTGATTGGTGTGGAGGACTGACACACAAGAAGAAGAAAAAAAGAATTATTTTTTAAATCACAGGCTTTGCGATTTGATAATTGCATCATTTAAAATTGCGATTTCGATTTAAAATCGATTAATCGTTCAGCCCTACTTTCTAGTAGTTTCTTTATCATTAAACACACACGTTTTTATCACAATGTGTTTGAGTTTAAAATCAGATCTATATCATTTCCCACCAATAACAGAGTTATGTCTTAATGCTGATATTCTGGGAACATCTGATGGTATTCAGTTGAACATCTTGAAACTTTATTGGTTTGTTAATTGTGTGTGTGTGCGCAATACATGTTCAGATGCTCAGAGAAGCCAAAACATCCTTCATCCACATCTAAATATTAATTAACATTTGAATATGTACATCTCTAATATTGTGATTTATTTAATTTCTGTTTATTTTGGTAACAGTCAGCGACAGCAGGAATACAGACATGTGATCAGATCACCTTGACAACACATTACGCTCTATTATAATGTATTATTATATTAAATGGACTAACAGCGAATGTCAATCAGAACATGTCAAATCTTTTGTCATCAAATGCTTGAGGTCAATATAATGTTTCCTCTTTTAACACGTGTTGTAATGTATGTGTTGTTGTAGACTAACTCGCTGTGGACTCTCAAAGACGCTCTGTGAATTCGTGGCGTCCGCTCTGAAGTCGGACCCCTCCCACCTGAGAGATCTGGACCTGAGTAAGAACGCTCTAAAGGATTCATCAGTGGAGCTGATGAGCTCTGGACTGAAGAGTCCAAACTGCAGACTGGAGGCTCTCAGGTCGGTTCACTGGCTGCAGTTCATACCGATCTGTTTGTGTTTATGATTTTCTGAATTTCCCTGAGAACAAATACAATGTTATTGTTATTGTGTGTGTGCTTGCATGCAGGGCTGTGAGATGCGTAGTGCAGTAGATATGTGGTAGTAGTGCTTGTAGTTAGTGCATGCTGCTTCTGCTTGCTACTCTGCTTTCAGCTACTGCCGCCGGTGAAAAGAGGAGCCGAGTGTGTACGTCCCCTCCTGCTGGTACAAAGCCGCTCCACCGCCAAGACTGCTGCAGCGCCTCCTCGTTAGGGCTGCAACAAACGACTAATTTGATAATCGATTAATCTATCGATTAATGAAACGATTAATCGACTATTCGGACTCTCAAACGCTCTGATTTAGCCATCACCTTTTAGATTTAGCTTGAGGTTGTTTTAGGCATGTGGAAACTAACAATGAAGACAATAAAGATGAATACTTGATTCAAAAATACATATATTATAAATTAACTAAACAAAATGTGAACAAAATTAACATTGCTTTTTATTTATCAAAAGAAACAACAATGTTTTAACAAATCGTATTAAATAATCTGAAGACAGAATAGCTGAAACTTTAACAAAATAAATAAGTTACCTCTAATCATCAACCCATGTTTGTATAATGTTGTTAACTGCGTGTGTTGCTGACGTGGAACGTTCCTCGTGGATGGGGCTACAGAGCTGCTGGAAAGACAGTGGAACCCGGTGCATTCCTCCGTCTGGATGTGGAGCACTTTTGATACATGTTTAGACAGACTGCTCGTGTTGCCGCCCTGACATGCTGAACTCTTAGGTAATGAGCATTGTCCACATCGAGACGGGTAAAGTTTAACCACACCTCGGAGCGCTTCTCTCCGCCATCCCCGCCGTGTGTTGCTGCATGTAGCAGCCGCGTGTATGTATACTGCCCCGCCCCCTCGCACACAGACGGGGGAGAGAGATCTCTCGCCTGGATTGGAAAGGTCGAAAATACATCACAGACGCATTTATTTGCCTTTTCGCATATTCGAAACGAGTTGGCGACGCTACGACTGCGATATAATGTTTATGCAGCAATAATACATATGACATATATTTTATATATGTCTCCAGTACCGATAAAAAGACTGATAACGTTGGAGCTTAACAGTGGGTAAAACACACGTGATGACATCACCAACGAATCGACGACCGAATTAGTTGGCAACTAATTTGGTCATCGATTAAGTCGATTAGTTGTTGCACCCCTCCTCCTCGTGGCCACACACGGTAACTGGGTACCGTGAGGTCCCAGGCTAAACTGTAGGGGATCTCGGAGCAACAGTGGGCCCCAGAGGCAAGGCGCGCAGGCACACCGGTGTGTGGACACGCCCCGGCGCCTGCCAACCACTGTCCCATCTATGGGCATATAGCAAGGGCAGATGGGTGAGGGATCACTCCGGTCATTGTACGTACTTCGTCTCACTGGAATATTAACGGTCAGATTGAAAACAACATCGACCCAATTTCTCCGGTCAATGACGGGAGAGTTTTGAAAGTGACAAAATACTGTTCCACACATTTAAAAACACTTAAACAATGTTTACCCAGGATTCAGGCACCTTCCCTGGCTTGTAAAATGCGTTGATGCGCCCTGGAGGTATCAGACTATTTAAAACATGTATACCCAGGATTCAATCACTTTTCCTGGCTTGTAAAGTGCTGTGAAGCAGCCTGTTCTCTGGGTGCAGTCTGGGTGCAAGAGCCACCTGCTGCATGGAGCTCTCTGGTCTCTGTGAGTCTCACCCGCTCTCTGGTGCGCTCTGCCTCTCTTCACACCACTTCTCCCCAGGTTTCAGAGACTTATTGCTGGGTGGAAGAGCCTTGTGCATCACCCTGGATCTCTGCATATGTGCCTGTGAGTCTGAGACCCTGCTAACAGCAGTGACTCTACTGTTTTTACCTTCTTGTACATTTCATGAGTTGAATGTGGATGAAATGGATGTTTTCTGTCCATATCACCGGCTGTTTAAGCAGTCGAATGCACATTTGAATTAAAACAGTTTAATGCACTTTTAACACTCATGTACCCACGATTCAAGCTCCTTTCCTGGGTTATAAAGACAGATGTTTTAACATATGATTTTTATTCACTATCATGGGGCTATATAAATCAAATTCCGGGTAATTCGGAGCACAATTGTACCTTTTACTATTTAAATGTGTTTGTATTATATATGTTTGGGCTATAAAAGTGACATTTCTGGGTGACTTTGTCAGTTTATGGAGCTTAGCCCCCAAATCCTGGAGGTTCCAGGCCAAATTTGGGAGCTCATAGGCGGCCTGCCATGCGCCCCCACCCGTGGAAAGAAGAAAAAAGTAAAGAAAACGGTCAATTATATCTTAAAATAATCAAAAATGAAGTTAAAAAAAATTCTCGAAAAAACGACTGAGTGCCAACAGAGAAGGGGCTCCGGAAAGCTCAACCCTTCAGCGCTTTGGGCCGAAGCCCCGGACACTTTTCCCCTTCTCCGTTGCAACTTACAACGGAGAGGGGAAACCAAGCCTCCCCTTCTCCGTCAAAGAAATACATTCATGAATTTCAGACTACTGTCTGCACGAAATTGGAAACCCGATTTTTGAGAGGACTCAGAAAAAAACCGGCTGTCTCACTTCATGGAGGAATGTATCCGCTACATGTGCACTCTGGCTCGGATACATGTGTTGCCCGGAGACCCCCCAGCATGGTTCTTACCAAACTTTAAGTTTTTGAACTGGTCTCTGGAGGAATGTAAGGGGAGTTTGAGGGGACTCTACTTGCATTATGAGGCACTATTTTCGGATACATTTTCTCACTTTCACCCCTTTTCTATGGATCTCCAAAAAGTTAACTCAGACTTTTTCAGACTGTGGAGGAATGCAAGGGGAGTTGAGAGGGGACTCTTGCGGGCTCATGATGCACTATTTTCGGATACTTTTTTTCAGCCCTTTTTCATGGATGAATTTAAATTTTTTTCCTACATTTTGGTCAATTTGACCCAGTTCTGGTACCCGCATTGCCTGGAGGATAGGACCGAGAGATGACAGACTCTCTGGCTGCCTCACAAGTCACTATTGTCGGACACTTTCTTTGCTTTACCCCGGTTCTATCACTCTTTCTTCCTTTGACAATACAACGTGTTTCCTGCTGGGGTTCTGCCTGGTTCCGGGGCACACCAAACCCTCTCATGGTCGGGGCACCATGAATTGATGCATCGGACCCAATGTTGAGGTCTCTAGTCCGTCCTTCGGGGCTCTGTGAGCCGGCAAAGATAGGGGATTTACCCGTCGTCTCTCTTGAAAGTGTGAAATAAACAGAGTCCCCATTTCAGGGACACATGCTGGAGGTCTCTAGTCTGTCCTTTGGGGGTCTTGGAGGGGACACAGAGAGGTGATTTCCCCGGTCTCTGTCCTGGATGTGTGAAATAACCTGAGTCCCCATTTCAGGGACACATGCTGGAGGTCTCTCCCGAGAGTGGACGTCCATTGCCTCTAAATAGGGGTAAGATTAGGTCTGTCACTTTGGGTAACCGCACCACTGTCGGACGTCTCTCGAGAGGGGACGTAGAACTAGTAGAACTAGCACACTGTGCTGAGGAACGGGAAGTGGAGATCCTGGGAATCCAGGAACACAGAAGAGTGCACACTGATGACCGGATCGTGTATCGCAGAGTGGAGAGATGCACGTTCAGCACTGCATCTGCGTGGCGAAACGAGGCCCAGGCTGCAACAAGGGGCGTAGGGCTAATGCTGGGCCCTCGGACGCGTAAGGCTCTCCGTCTGGTTTATCATCACACCGATAGGATCCTTATTGCAGAGTTCTCAGGCAACCCAGTAACAACCGTCATAGTTGTGTACTCACCCACCAACGTGGCACCATCTGAGGAGGTGGAGAAGTTCTATGAGGACCTTGCAAGTTCCAGATTATCAATGGATTGTTTCTACATCATCTCTGACATTAAAACCCTGTTTAACTCTGAACAGATTATTAAACCTGGAGTTGTTTCAAACAGGAACTTGTTTTCTAAAGTTACACCTTGTTTTCTTTATTCAGACTGAGTGGCTGCAGCTTGTCAGAGATCAGCTGTTCTGCTCTGGTCTCGGCTCTGAGGTCCAACATCCATCTGAGATATCTGGACCTGAGATTCAACGCTCTGAAGTATTCAGGAGTGAAGCTGCTGAGAGATCTCCTGCAGAGTCCAGCCTGCAGACTGCAGACCCTCAGGTCAGTGAGGGGTGCTGTATGACCCTCAGGTCAGTGAGGGGTGCTGTATGACCCTCAGGTCAGTGAGGGGTGCTGTATGAAACTCAGGTCAGTGAGGGGTGCTGTATGACCCTCAGGTCAGTGAGGGGTGCTGTATGAAACTCAGGTCAGTGAGGGGTGCTGTATGACCCTCAGGTCAGTGAGGGGTGCTGTATGAAACTCAGGTCAGTGAGGGGTGCTGTATGAAACTCAGGTCAGTGAGGGGTGCTGTATGACCCTCAGGTCAGTGAGGGGTGCTGTATGACCCTCAGGTCAGTGAGGGGTGCTGTATGACCCTGAGGTCAGTGAGGGGTGCTGTATGACCCTCAGGTCAGTGAGGGGTGCTGTATGACCCTCAGGTCAGTGAGGGGTGCTGTATGAAACTCAGGTCAGTGAGGGGTGCTGTATGAAACTCAGGTCAGTGAGGGGTGCTGTATGACCCTCAGGTCAGTGAGGGGTGCTGTATGACCCTCTGGTCAGTGAGGGGTGCTGTATGACCCTCAGGTCAGTGAGGGGTGCTGTATGAAACTCAGGTCAGTGAGGGGTGCTGTATGAAACTCAGGGAGGTGTTTCTCTCACTGGGAACAGATCAGTGATGTTACCCACTGACTGCAGGCTCTTCCACACACTAGAGAAGGCCAGCTGGAAATGCAAAGCCACACTTTAGTATCTGCTCTCTAACAGACATGTGGGGTTTACTGAAGAGAGGGAAAGGTAGTGTGTTCTTTATGGGATGTTTTTAGTTTCTAATGACCGTTACTTCCTGAGAGCTGAGGCAGGCAGTCGTAGTGTTCGCAGAGAAGATGTGATGGGATGTAAAGCATGAGATCAGGACTCTGAAGCGGACTCAAAGAACAAACACTTATTTTAACCTGATCTCAAACTGTTCGTCTCTACAGGATCGGACATAACGAGACGTTCAGAGCCAAGATCTGGAAGACCTGTGAGTACTGACACCGTGCCCTCATTCATCCAGATATGAACTCTTTCATGGAGCGTGAGCTCAGAGGACAACAGCCCTCTGGTTTCTCTCTCTTCGTCATTCTGGCTGTTCCTCTCCATGTTTTATCATCATCATCATCATCATCATCATCATCTCTCTCTCTCTCCTCTCAGGTGACAGGAAGTGAAGGGGGCGGCCCTTCCAACAGGAGTCATTTGGGGGGGCTCTTGGGAGAAAGGGTTGGGCACCCCTGCTCCAACACGACCAAACACTACTTTAATAATATCTTTATATATAACCTGATGTACTTTATGATTCTGTTTTCTTCAAGGTTGTGTCTTCCTGGTCGAATGTACTTATTGTATGTCGCTTTGGATAAAAGCGTCAGCTAAATGCAATGGAATGTAATGTAACCATCCTTCTTTCAGTTCATGCCATGTTTGCACACGTCTCACTGCCCTCCACTTTAAAGTACAACTCTCTGTCGTTTTACATATATTTTATATTTTCATTCTGCTAAGTGTTGGAGCTTTTAAGGTTCTTTGTGTGTTTACATTTAAATGTGGTGTAATACTTGTCTAATTCTTTTTGTAATGGTAAATAGCTTCTTAAAATACTTATTTTCATTATCTTTATATTGTTGACCTTCTATTGCAACTTATGTTCTCATGTTGTTCATGTTCGCACCACCAGACACTAAATCTGCTTCCTTGTGTGTGTGTGTGAACGTACCTGGAAATAAACGTGGTTCAACTTTAAATACAGTTTATAGTATTTGTTATATGTAAATATTGTTCCAATAGTCTTAAGATTTTTTTTTTAAATAGCTGTCTGTCACGATTTTAGTTTTGTCTCGTCATGGTTTTATTTTGAAATTCTGTGTCTGGTCTTCCTTCCTGTGTCTGGTTGTCTCATTGTGTTCACCTGTTGCCCCTGTGTTTCTGCCCCCCTGCCCAGCTGTGTCTCGTCCGGTGATTACCCTTCTGTGTATTTAGTCTCGTCCCCTGTGCTCCATGTCGGATCGTTGTCTTTTCTCACCCGCCATGTTTGTCACGTTAAAAAATTTTTTAAATGTGGATCAAACCAAAGTAACGCTCTTTCTAAAGCTAAACAGACTCCAGAGCCTGTTTTAGATATTGTAACTTCGCAAGGAATAAAACTCAAAGTGGTTACCTGTTGTCTTCAGTATTAATCTACAAAGTAGAACATTATTAAAATAAAAACCTTGGAATGAGAAGGTGTGTCCAGACCTGTGACTGGTACTGTATATTTATATAGTTCCCACCGGCCCTTTGAGTGTAACCATAATGCTGATGTGGCCCCCCCGGTCTGACCCGTGATGAAATTAGTCCAGTTGAAAGAGAGAAGCCGTAGAGCTGTTCTCTGCCAGCCAGATGTGACGTGTTCCACAGAGATACCACACACAGCATGCTGGATCCACTTCCTGTTGTCCCGGTGATCCGCCCCAAAGGCTTTCTTTTTTTTTTAATTCTTTATTTATTTGGAGTCACATTATAATACAAGTACAGTTTTTCAAATCATCTATTTTTAGAGACCCGACAGTGACAAATGAAATGGCAAACAAAATTAGTCAAAATAAAATAAAAACGAAAAAGTACACAGGGGTTGTTTGAAATTGCAAATGTCTACACATGTACATATGCATTCATATCAACATACAATACACCCACACATACATGTGTCCATACATACACATCTATATACATTCAATCGGTGTATAGGAACAGTCAAACAAGGGATGGTCGTCTTTGGGATATGTAAATTCTCCACTTTTTCCATATTTCCTCAAATGTGTTTTCCTGTAGCCTCATTGAGAATGTGATTCTTTCCATGATATAGATTTCATGGATTTTGTCGTACCAGTTGTCGAGAGAGGGGATGTCTGCTTTGAGCCATTTTCTAGTTATTGCTTTTTTTGCTGCAACAGTAAGAATTCCAAATAATTGTTTTGTTTTTAAATTTGAGGGGATTGAATGTACGAGCCCAAATAGTAATTCGTCCCAGTTTAAAGGGATTTTTTCCCCCAAAGGCTTTCATGTCGGGATAAAGGTGTCTTATGTGACTGCCAGAAAAAGAACATGTTTGCTTGTATAGTGAAGAAGATGACTTTCATTAGGTTTTGGGTTTTATGAGTATGTAGAGCATCTGGGGTCAAAGTGATGGAATCATTCAACATGTGGTCCTTCTTTAACTCGTTTGACTTTGTATAAATGAGGTGTATCTAAAGGCGAAGAACTGACACAGACCGACCCCGACTGTGGCGTCTCTGCCGTGTGTCGCACTGGAACACACCGCAAAGACTTCAGCCGACGGCCAAGAAGCACGTACGAACTGCACATGCGTGGCAATAACTGTCCTTACCAGCAGGCGGCGGTAGTGTGTATTCGTCTTTCAAGGCAACAACCGGGAGACAGACTGCGTGATATAAACAAACAACAAACAGAGTGCGTTCCATGCCCTCTCCAGCGAGGAGCTCACGGGGCTTTCCCGAACCTGTCGAGAGCTGGAGTTAATAGTTTGTTTGGGTCCCTCACTTCCGTTTCGCTTGTCATGCACTGATTCGCCAGCTGAACAGCCAATCAGAGTGATTTCTTTGGCCGACTGGGTTTTCGGTCGAAAAGGCGTCGGGTCGGATGAAAAGACCCGACGGTGCGACACACCAACCCGATTAAGGCGTGTCGACGGTCATCGTCGGCCTGACGCCCACCAACGCTGATAATCGGGTTGGTGTGTCCGTGCCTTAACATACATTTCAAAAAGAAGAGTAAAGCTTGTGGGAATAAGTAGAAAGTTACCTTGATAGGTGGAACCATAGATGTGGGTCTTATGAAAGTGTATGGGAAGACAACACAAGGGTTAACACAAGTCTTCTAATAAACAGAGACATTGTAATTATGGAATATATATTCTGTAAACGGTACAAGAGTGAGTTTGACTTTGTCTTTCTAAACCTGCAATGTCTAGCACCATCCAGCAGAGGGCAGTAGTGGCGCAAAAGGTTTTATTTGATAGTCAAAATGTATTCATTTACTTTATTCAGCTTCTTTTAAAACACATTTAAATATGACACTGCATCTCTTAAATGGATGGACCATTTAAACATCAAGTGTATTTCCTGGAGGTTTATAGTATTTGTTTTTGTTTTATCTGACAGGAAGTCAAACTAACTCCAGCTGTTGCGTCTCTGCCGTGTAACGAGTAGAAACCCTGTAAAAAAAGGCATCAAACCTGCTGATAATGTTGGATTACGACGGAAACTAAACTTTATATATTATATCGATAAGTTGGGAAAGAAAATTCTAAATTGATTAATTATTTTACTACTTAGAAAGAAATGCTTCGTTCTAACGCCCAACTCCACCCTTTGTTTGTTTGAGTAAACTAGATTTTGTCCGTATCTGGGCTCGACTGACGCTGACGTCATTGTTTTATCTGAAACATGGCTAAATAAGTCTATTTTGGCCTCTGACGTCGCCTTAAACGGTTTTAATGTGTGTCGTACCGACCGGCCTAATGAAGGTGGTGGCGTTGCCAGTTTATGTTCAGAATAAGTTCAGTGTATCCACATTAGTTTCCAAATCCATCAGGAAGCAATTTGAATGTTTAGCCTTAAATATAGAAGTGGCAAAGGGTCAAAGGTCATGGTGGTGGGCTGCTACAGACCCCCCTCAGCTGGCAAGGACTCCTTGTCTTCACGAGCTAATCTTTTATCACAACTAGACTACAAGGACATAGTGCTGCTTGGAGGTTTGAACTGGGACTGGTTACTGGACTGTTAACTGGGACTGGTTAACTGCAGAGTCAGAGGATTTTAAAAACCTTTGTATCTCTTTGAATGTTACTCAGATTGTGGACAGTCCGACTCGCCCTAATAAATCCTCCCTAATTGATCTCATTCTAACTAATGCTCCCCATAAATACTCTTCTGTGGGAGTATTAGAGAATGATCTGAGTGATCACTGTGCTGTAGCCACCATCAGGGACACTAAGGTCCAAAAGGTTAAACCTCGCATCATCAAGAGAGACATAAAACACTTTGTGGAGCAGGGTTCATGATCTGTTTGGGTTTGATTGGGGTAAATCGATCTGTGTGCTGATGTGGAAACCGCATGGTCTTATTTATATCTTGGTGTTCTGGAAGAATCATTGATAGACATGCCTGCGTACATTCAGAGTGAAGGGACCGAGACAATTCCCTGTTCTCTGCTGAGCTGTCCAGTGTCCTTTCATGAGGAGGAAACAAGGCCTGGCACAGGCTAGGAGACCAGGCTCAGAGGTAGAGTGGCTGCGTTCAGGCCTCAGAGGTAGAGTGGCTTGCGTGTCAGGTTCAGAGGTGGTAGAGTGGGCTGCGTTCAGGCTCGAGGTAGAGTAGAGTGGCTGCGTTCAGGCTCAGAGGTAGAGTGGCTGCGTTCAGGCTCAGAGGTAGAGTGGCTGCGTTCAGGCAGCTGAGGAATAGCTTCACTTCACATGTCAAAAGTGCTAAATCAAAGTACTATCTGTCAGTTTCCACAGAAAACCTGAATAATCCTAGGAAATGTTGGAAAGCCATAAAATGGATATCCACGGTGAGATCCGTAATGAGCTCCTCCGTGCCTCACCCCAGCACCTGCTCTCTGTCGGACAGGGCTCTATGCTCAGCTGCTTTAATGAGCACTGTGTGTCCTGTGGCTCTCTGCTTGATTCCTTCACTAACTCTGCTTCTGTGAACACCAGTCGGTGACTCTGAACAACGTGGTCTGGAAAACCCTTTCAGTTTTACTCCTTTTACTGTTGATGTTGTTCGTGAAGCTTTATCTAAGCTAGATCCTGGGAAGCCGGCCGGCCCGGACAACGTAGAGCCTTTCTTTTTAAAGATAGCTGCAGATTTTATTGCTCCTCCTCTCACTTCTCTCTCTAACCTCTCCCTCAGCACTAACCCTAACCCTAAAGTGTGGAAGTCAGCGTATGTCCTGCCTTCGCTGAAAGGAGGCGAGGCCACCTTATTGAATAACTATAGGCCGTCTCTAAGTGGTCAGTTCTGGCTCAGGCTCTTGAACGCCTCGTGAGTGAACAGGTAAAGGTGTTTTTATGTAACCATGACAACCTGTCTGAGCATCAGTCAGGCTTCAGAAAGCAGCGCAGCACCATCACTGCCACGATGACCGTGTGAACGATGTGGAGAGTATCTAGATGATAAGCAGAGTTGAGCAGCTCTGTTTGTTGACCTGTCCAAAGCGTTTGACACGTGGATCATCTCATCTCAAAGCAGAGGCTGCTCAGTGTCGGCGTGTCCAGCCGTGCAGTGGGTGGTTTGAGAACTGCCTCTCTGAAAGGTCCCATGTGTTCACTCTGATGGGCAGTCTTCTGAGGGGTTACACATCACTACTGGTGTTCCTCAAGGCTCTGTTTCAGGCCCACTTTTATTCTCCATCTCCATCAACAGCGTAGGGGAACATGTGGATGAAGCTACTTTACATTATGCGGATGATACCGTGATGTTCTGTGAGGTCCCTCATTCAGGAGCTGGTGTTACATCACAGGCTGTTTCTAACACTACTCAGACTCAGCGCTCTGAACTAAAGCTTCTTCTAAATGTGGATCAAACCAAGGTAACGCTCTTTCTAAAGCTAAACAGACTCCAGAGCCTGTTTTAGATATTGTAACTACGCAAGGAATAAAACTCAAAGTGGTTGCCTGTTACAAACACCTTGGTATCTGCTTGATGATTGTCTCTCTTTTAAACTTCAGGTCACTAACCTGCTGAGGAGCTGAGGGTGAGGCTAGGTTTCTTTTTCAGAAACAAGTCCTGTTTCTCGCTTGAGGCCAGGAAGAGGCTCTGTGACCTTTGACCTGTGCTGGACTCTGGGGATCTGGTCTATATGAATGCACCTGCCAGTTACCTGAGCAAATTGGATGCTGCGTATCACAGTGCTCTGAGATTTGTCACAAATTGTAAAGCGCTGACTCATCACTGTACCCTGTATACCAAGGCAGGGTTACCATCACTCTCTGTACGGAGGCTCAGTCACTGGTACACGTTCATCTATAAAGCTTTGTTGGGTAAACTCCTGTATTATATCTGCTCTCTGATAACACAGAGAGTTGCAAGCAGCTATTGTCTGAGGTCACATGATGTGGTCTTGTTAGATGTGCCGAGAGCAAGGACTGTCTGCAGGTAAGACAGCTTTTATGTGCGCAGCTCCTCTTGCTGGAACAATCTACAGCAAGAATTGAAACTGAGCGATCTCATTCCTCTGCATGTTTTTAAAGCTAGGCTAAATGAAATGCTTGCTGATACTATGGGCACTTGTAAATGTCTATAACTATGTATCCTGTAAATATAATGTATAATGTCCTTTATTGTTTTATGTTTCATGTGGAACCTATATGCTGCAGGTCTCCCTGAGAAAGAGATCTATGATCTCAATGGGACCAATCTGGATAAATAAAGGTTTGAAATGAAATGAAAAATCATCGGATAGGGTAATAACTTCATAATTAACTACGTCTGAAAGCAGAAGTCTAGGGCAAATCATTGCAAGTCTCTTCAGTGAGAATGTCACAAAATGATTTGAAAAGAAAAGCCACATTCTGAAAAAAAGAAAAAAAAGTAGACATTTTGAAAAAAAAATCTATTTATGAGAAAAAGTCAAATCTGAGATGCATTGTGGGACATGTAAAGTAGCATGTTACGGTATAATAAACATATTATATTCTTTGCAAGCTCTTGTGGGGCCACAGAAACTGAAGTCGCGGGCCGGATTTGGCCCCCGGGCATTGAGTTTGACACCCCTGCTCTATAGGAATACAATATGTGAAATATTATAGCTGATGGTGTGTATATATATATATATATATATATATATATACACACAGTATATATCATATCTGATAATGTGCTATATATCAGATATTGATGTGTGTGTAAGTGCTTCAGACTATTGATAGTGGGCGGCTGTGGCTCAGTGGAGTGAGTGCTGGACTTCGAATCAGGGGGTACCAAGTTCGAGTCCCGCTGCAGTCAGCATGTCGTTGTGTCCCTGAGACACTTCACCCCAAAGTGCTCCTGTGGGGATTGTCCACAGCACTGAATGTATGTAAGTCGCTTTGGATAAAAGCGTCTAACAAATGACATGTAATGTAATGATAGGAGTGTAGCGGGAGGGGTGGTGTCTCTGCGTGCTCCTGGAGACATGTCCACTCCAGGAGCACGGTGTCTCTCCGTGCTCCTGGAGTGGACATGTCCCACTCAAGAGGAGAAAGGGACCTTTAGAGGTTGCAGTGAGGCGCGAGCTGGACCTGCTGTTCTCTGGATGACAGCTCGACGCCCTTCGTGAAGAATCCTTCTTCTTTGCCAAGTTCCAAGATGGTCGCAGCGTGAGTACGCGCATCTCAAGCTCGTCTGGTTGTCGCTGTTTGAAGCTCATATCCTTGATCCCCGTGATCCGAACCCTCGACCATTCGACTCACTATGGAGGGAAACGTGTCTCTGCGATTCAGCAAATCAAGACCGACATGCTGACTCACATGGATCCATCAAAGCAGCTTGAGCAGGATACACAGTTCCCCGTGTAGTCATGGAGACCAGGTCAACGTGTGAGAGCAGCGCGTCGGGCCAATGAGGACAATGTACACGAGTGTGTCGCTCGAGTCAAGCGGCTCGAGAAAGACAGCTCCTTCCTGATGTCTAAAGTCGATGACGACGTTCTCACCTTCGCTTCGTAGGAATCCAGGAGTCCTCTGAAGGCAGTGACATCACGGCTTCCTGTCTCGGCTCACCCCGAGCTCCGGGGCCAGATGCCTCCCTGCCGATCCTTGAGAGGCACGCCGCTCGCCGACTGCCAGGCGGAACTCCCGTGCCTCCCGCGGGCCGTCACGATGGAGCTGCTGAACCTCCAGGACAAAGTGGAGACCCTTCTTCTTGAGAAACGTCTCTGGACTGCCACGGGAAACACATCAGCATTTATCCCGACGTCAGTCCCGAGCGTCCCAGAAGACGCCGGAGCTTCGATCCAGTGAAACGCAAGCTCCGTGAACTCAACAGGAAGTACTCTCTCCTCTACCCGTGCACCCTCTGCGTTGTTGTTGATGGCACACAACAACAACAACAACAACAACAACACACAACAACAATGCTTCTCTACCCACAAAGACGCGGAGGCAGTCTTACCTCAAACTCTCCTGGGTGACGAACATCCCCAGAGATGAGGCTGCTGCTTAAAGTAGCATGTTGATCCACCTCGATGAGCAGCTACGCGACTTTCCTCCTCGGTTTCCTCTCTCCTCTCTCCTCTCTCCTCTCTCCTCTCTCCTCTCCTCTCTCCTCCTCTCTCCTCGGCTCCCCTCCTCTCTCCTCGGTTCCCCTCCTCTCTCCTCGGCTCCCCTCCTCTCTCCTCGGTTCCCCTCCTCTCTCCTCGGCTCCCCCCCTCTCTCCTCGGCTCCCCTCCTCTCTCCTCGGCTCCCCCCCTCTCTCCTCGGCTCCCCTCCTCTCTCCTCTCTCGGCTCCCCTCCTCTCTCCTCGGTCCCCTCCTCTCTCCTCGGCTCCCCTCCTCTCTCCTCGGCTCCTCTCTCCTCGCTTCCCCTCCTCTCTCCTCGCTTCCCCTCTCTCTCCTCCCTCCTCTCTCCTCGTTCCTCCTCTCCTCTCTCCTCGGTTCCCCTCCTCTTTCCTCGCCTCCCCTCCTCCTCCCCTCCTCTCTCCTCGCCTCCCCTCCTCTCTCCTCGACTCCCCACCTCTCTCTCCTCTCTCCTCGGTTCCCCTCCTCTCTCCTTGGTCCTCTCTCCTCGCCTCCCCTCCTCTCTCCTCCTCCTCGACTCCCCACCTCTCTCCTCACCTCTCTCCTCGGTTCCCCTCCTCTCTCTTGGTTCCCCTCCTCTCTCCTCCTCTCTCCTCCTCTCTCCTCGGCTCCCCACCTCTCTCCCCTCCTCTCTCCTCGGTTCCCCTCCTCTCTCCTTGGTTCCCCTCCTCTCTCCTCCTCTCTCCTCCTCTCTCCTCGGCTCCCCACCTCTCTCCTCGCCTCCCCCCTCCTCTCTCCTCACCTCTCTCCTCGGTTCCCCTCCTCTCTCCTTGGTTCCCCTCCTCTCTCCTCCTCTCTCCACCTCTCTCCTCGCCTCCCCTCCTCTCTCCTCCCCTCCCCTCCTCTCTCCTCCCCTCCCCTCCTCTCTCCTCCTCTCTCCTCGGTTCCCCACCTCTCTCCTCGGTTCCCCTCCTCTCTCCTCGGTTCCTCTCCTCTCTCCTCGGTTCCCCTCCTCTCCTCTCTCCTCGGTTCCCCTCCTCTCCTCTCTCCTCGGTTCCCCTCCTCTCTCCTCAGTTCCCCTCCTCTCCTCTCTCCTCGGTTCCCCTCCTCTCTCCTCGCCTCCCCTCCTCTCTCCTCGGTTCCCCTCCTCTCTCCTCGGTTCCCCTCCTCTCTCCTCGGTTCCCCTCCCCTCCTCTCTCCTCGGTTCCCCTCCCCTCCTCTCTCCTCGCCTCCCCTCCTCAGTCCTCCGCTCGCATCTCCTGTGGGCGGGACTAAGTATCGAGGATAGGAGTCGAGGATGGGAGTCGAGGGGACATTTGAGTATTGAGAAACCTCTGTTGACGCCACTTCTTCTTCTGTGGCACGTTAGAGCCCACTACTGCTGCAATACTGCCCCGAGTGGCTGTTATTGTTAAATAATGTTTGTGTTCGTTCGGATGAATTTCTTTGAGCTACGACTTCTTTATCCTCTCCGTAAAGCAGACTGAGCTCTGGGTAATTATGTTTAAGTTTAAGTTGAAGTGTAGTCATGGTGATGCTCTGGGATTTGGGGTCCAGGGCTGCTGGGCCTTCTTAACGGTTGTTTTGTGTTTTTCTGTATTTTTCTTTTTGTGTTTGAATGTTTTGTCTGTTTCACATTAATGGTTGAATCCAGCAATCTTTACAATCATGAGTCGCATCGTAACGAGTGACAGGAACGTTATTTGCTATTCATTCCAGACTGGATGAATTAAAGGGTTTACAAATCATTCACTTGGATATCAGGAGCCTATTGCCCAACATCGATTTACTCCGGATGTGGGTTGTTCTACAGAAACCTAAAATCATCGCTCTCTGAAACTTAGCTTCGTCGTAACATTTCCGAAAGTGAACTTCAAATCACAAATGATCTGCTCTACAGATCGATGGATGCAGCAGGGCGGAGGTGTGGCCACGTCTCCTCTGACCTCTGACTGAGCTCATGGCTACTTCTACAGCCTCGACATTTTCAATGCATTTTTCTCAAAATTATTTTTCATGAAAATAAATGCTTAACTGTCGGCCGCCTTCTTCTTCGCCTGCAGAGTCTTCTAACCACATCACCGACACTATCAACTCTAATCTCGTTGGTGAGTTCAGCAGAAGTTGGTTGATAATCATCTGATGGCGAGAAAAGGCTTTTCAGTCGTCCAGATGTTGAACAGCTCACTAATGAGCCGACTCGTATCACTCTTAGAACCCAATCTCTGCCTGGCCGGGTTCTGGAGTCACACGGACACAATCTGAGAAGCTGGTGTCATGTCGGATTGCTTCAGCGATCATTCAATTGTTTATTGCGTATGGAAAATCTAATTAATTAAACTGCCTCCAAAATTAGTCAAAATCAGACAATATAAAAAATGTAATGTTGATTTATTTATTAATGATGTTGTTTCCTTTAACTTGGGACAGATTTCAACAAATACCTTTTGTTCTGACGCTTGGGATTTTCTGCTTGAAGAGCTCACTGACGTCATGAACAAACATGCACCTGTGAGCAGTGGCGACTGGTCATTAGCGGCACAGCCCCACCTAGTGTCAGCAGGAAGTATTACAATAATGATTACAACAAAATGCAAAAAATAAATAAAAATATATATAAAATATATTTTAAGATCATGTTTAATCTGGTGATGTTACGTGTTGCGCCGAGGCTTCGGAGCGCGTGTCGAGTAATCCCCGAAGCTTCTTGTGAAGCTTGTATCGAGGCTTGTGTCGTTTTGGGCCAGTGACGTCATCGATGACAGACGAAGCCTCGCTGCCTGTCGACACCACGTGACTGCTTCAGGAAGCGACTCAGATCGGTTGAGCCGCTGAACCACAACGCTCATAATACCCATGGATGTATACTAAGAACCATATCAGCCCTCCTGCACCCGGGCCCGGGACACGGTGGATCAAGAGCGCTCAGACCCTCACTCAGAGAGGTCGAACATGTCATAAGTATAAATAAATACAAGCATAAATAAAAGTATAAATAAAAACATCAATAAATAAATGAATAAGTATCCAGTGTGTCAGGGAGCTGTGTGTGTGAGCTGCGGCTCAGCTGGAAAGCAGTCGACTCACGACCGCAGGGTCGCTGGTTCAACGCCTGAACAACACGTCTTTGTTGTTGTCTCCGGCTACAACATGGTTACGTTTACGAATATCATTTAGGAATACAAATCCCTCTTTGCGATGTTTACCAGCCTCCTTAGGCTTTTCAATCACAATCATTCAACTGGAATAAACACAATATTGTTAACATGAAGATATGAGTTTATGTTCATTGTTTAGAGTTATTAAGGCTTTACTCAATGGGGACTCGGTATGAGATGATGGAGCTGTTGAGATGTCTGCCTGTTGTACACACTTTGACCAGCAGGGGGTTTGTGTTCAGATGAAGCCTCGTGAGATGAAGCCATTGCGAACTAATTGGCTGGAAAGCTTCAAAGCTTCATCTCACCATCACTAGTTTAATCATCTGATTCGTCTCATTGCTGTTTCAGTCTGTGCTCTTCTAATGAGTGTCTACAGTGTGTGCCTATTGACAGGGGCGGCGGGTGCTGTAGGCTAGGGAAGGCTAAGCCTTCCCAAATATTTGTGTAACTGCATCCTGGTAAAATAAAAATATAATGTCTAATGTTTGTGTCTTTGACATTAGCGCTGCTATGCAGCCACCTGTGCCCTGTGTGAAGCCAGTTCAACAGACCCTGGATACGTTTGAGTTATCTTAACTAACCCTAACAAACGAGATCTCGCTAAGCGGTCCTACGACGCTGGTTATCAACTCGGTAAATCAAGCCAGGGGCCCAATCCCAAACCACTCCCTCGACCCTCCCCCTCCGTGATGGAGTGAACTCCGTCTGTAGCCACACTCGCAGCTCAACAAGGCTCCTCCTGTCAGATGGAGTACACACAGCAGCCAGCTTTGAGACGGCCTCCCCTCTCTCCGGCACAAACAGGAAGTGCCGTAACTGTATGTAACAACCAAGCGGCAAACTGTGGGGTAGAGCCGTGAAGCCAATACGGAAGTGTCACACACTGCAGTTCATATATTGGCCGATAGGCGATGGCTGCAGAAAGGAGCAATTTCCATAGACCCCCATGTTAAAATGCCCAATTTTACAGCAGAAAAAAACATGTTTCTCTCCCTGGCTCCATACATTTTATTATCGATATAGTTAGATTCCACCTTCATGATTATGGATCTGTGAGTGAATTGTTTTCTAACGCGACCCTTTTATTTATATTAGGTCTTAAAGTGTGTGCATAAATTAGGGCGTGGTCACGTTGAGTGACGGCTCTGTCCAGCTAGCTCTAGCTTCAGCTAGCTCTGGAACTTCCAGCTCGGTGGCTGCAGGTCCCGCCTCGGCTCCGCCTCTTTGCCCTTATTTGGAGCAGGCTGGAACAGGCGGGAGTTGAACTCTGACGTCACTGTCGAGCCGTTAGTGGCCGACTCCGCCCACTAAGGGCTTCACGGCAACTCTGCAGATTCCTATGGGTGACGTCACGGACCCTACGTCCATTTATATATACAGTCTATGGTCCATACACATGCCGCAGTTTCTGCGTGTCTGTGTCTTCAGCTGAAAGCCCAGTGGCGATCTGCTCATCTGTCATACAGATCAGACAGTCAATAACCGTGTTATCATTAGCATCTGGTTAGCTAGCTATGCTAACGAATATAAGAAGCTTTTTCTACAACCAGTGAGGTAAAGGCACATCTTTATATGATCATTATAGTTATAAAAAAAATAAGAGAATAAAGTAAACAGGTATAAAATACTATATGACAGTTATTAATAAAGAAGAATACAGTTTGAAAGGGGAGTGATTTGTCAAATATCCATAAATTAAAAGAAAATCTGCTTACAGTTGTGTTTGGGTGTTGAGAGATGTGTCCATAGATCTCCTAATGTTGCTCTCAAAGTGCACCAGATTGATGCTTTTAACTTCAACATTTAAAAAAAATCTTCCCAGGGGAGCACGCCACACCCTGCACGTGCATGCATACGCGAGTCATGGTGAGATATCTGGATTAAGAGGTTGCTTTTTTCTTTGCACAGAATGAAATGAATGGGCTGTGATTTTAGTTTTTTTAAGCAGAGGTCAATAACTTGTACGGCCCTCTGAGGATATTGTAAACATTGAAATGGCCCTTGAGAGGAAAAAGGTTCCCCACCCCTGCTCTAGACCCTCAGAGAGTCCTTTAGCTCACCTGAGCCTCTCGTCTGAGAGGAGAGCTCTCCTCCAGCTTGTTGTGAACCAACAGCTCCGTTAGTGCAGCTAGCTAACTGCTAACCAGATGCTAACAACACGGTCCCTGCTGCTGGCACCGGTCCCTCTCTCTCTCTCTCTCTAACACACACTAAATGCGCTATTTCCGCGCACACACACACACACACACACACACACACACACACACACACACACAAGCACACACACACGCACACACACACACACACACACAGAGCTTGAATGACACAAGCACACTTTTATTTCCATGCAACTTTCTGATTGGTCTGGTGTCTTGCCTCTGTTGCATTCACTGAACACTGGAAATTACAGTCCTGCCGTCCTCTCTAATGTCATGATGAAGTTCACATAAAGCACGGTTAATGTATTATATTGAGGTATAATTGTCCGGGGCTACAGAATTGTAGCTAACAATGTGGAATTTATTGGCTACATATTACACAGAGTATGCACAGCGGGAGCAGCAATAACCGTCAAATAATAATTCAGGCAGGGGAGCTCCGCACCCCCTGCCCGCCGCTAGGGGGTGCTGCAGCGCCCTCAGCACTCCCCTTCCCGCGCCCAGGCGTGGCTGTGTCTTTAGCTGAAAGCCCAGTGGCGATCTGCTCATCTGTCATACTGATCATACAGTCAATAACTTTGTTGTTATTAGGCATCTGGTTAGCTAGCTATGCTAACGAATATAAGAAGCTTTTTCTCCAACCAGTGAGGTAAAGGCACATCTTTATATGATCATTATAGTTATAAAAAAATAAGAGAATAAAGTAAACAGGTATAAAATACTATATGACAGTAAAAAAAAGTAGTTATTAATAAACAAGAATACAGTTTGAAAGGAGAGTGATTTGTAAAATATCCAGAAAGAAAAATAAATCTGCTTCCAGTTCTCTTTCATCTGGTGTTGAGAGATGTTTCCATAGACCTCTTCATGTTGCTCTCAAAGTGCACCAGATTGATGCTTTCAACGTCAACATGGATAGGAAACTAAATCTCAATACTTATATTGTATCTCCGGTTCAATCTGGCTTCAGGCCTAATCACTCCTCAACAACTGCCCTACTTAAATTACCGAATGACTTGTACTCCGCTGCAGATGACGGTGAACTCACAGGTCGCCATTTTTATTGACTTGACAAAGCCTTTGATCTCGTTGATCGATATCTGCTCTTGGATAAACTTCACGGCGTTGGCCTTTCTAATAATACAGTGTTATGGTTTAACTCGTACCTTCACAGTAGAAAGCAATGTGTGGTTGATAATGGAAAACAGTCTGACCTGTTGATCCAACAAAAGGGTGTACCCCAAGGATCAACGCTGGGCCCACTTCTGTTCTCTATTTACATAAATGATTTATCTTCTTGTCTCATTCATTGTTGTACTCACCTTTATGCTGATGACACTGTCATATATACATGCAAATCAGATTATTCACACATTCAGATCTCTCTCCAATCGGATTGTAA
This sequence comes from Chaenocephalus aceratus, assembly GCA_023974075.1. Lineage (NCBI taxonomy): Eukaryota > Metazoa > Chordata > Actinopteri > Perciformes > Channichthyidae > Chaenocephalus > Chaenocephalus aceratus. The sequence goes on from JAMFTG010002267.1 coordinate 22,852, forward strand.
TATCTTACAGGACTGGCTATCACACGATAAACTACTGCTCAACAAAACAAAATCTTACACCATGGTCTTTGGTAGCAGGCAGAAGCTCAGATCCAAACCTAATGTAGTAATAACATGTAAGGATGTTACTTCTCAGCATAACGTTGATAGCTTTATCTTGGTGTGTGGCTAGACTCTGAACTTTCATTTAGACTACATATAAAGCATGTAATACAAAAAGTCCATTACGGAATCAGTGTTTTACACCGCTCTCGCAATTGTTTTACGCTCAGTGTCCGAAAGAGAATTGCTTCTCAACTTATTCTTCCGATTATGGCCTGAGATGTTGTCTACCAACATGCACATCAATCAGATCTTGCTCCACTCAACACAGCCTACAACAGCCTACGCAGATGTGTTCTTGGTTGTCCTCTTCGTACACATCACTGCACGATGTATAACCAACTGAAATGGCCTTCTTTAAATGTAAGAAGACACGCATTGGCTCCAGCTGATATTTAAATGCATTTATCTTAACTATCCCCCTTAGTTAAAGCATTTTGCACCCTACTCACCAAATCATCAAGTTAGACATTCTGTTCAGATGTATTTCTCTGTCCTCTGGATTGGCAGAAGAGCGTTCATGTTCAAAGCCCCAACTGACTGGAATACTTGACCTGCTGCCGTTAGATCTCTGGCATCATTGGGTTTGTTTAAACATGCATCGTTATCTCACTTTCAGCTGGTCTGCACTTGGTATAACTGATGTTGATGAAACTGATTTTGATGAAACTGATGTTGATGAAACTGATATTAATGAAACTGATGTTGATGAAACTGATGTTGATGAAACTGATATTAATGAAACTGATATTAATGAAACTGATATTAATGAAACTATTGATGAAACTGATATAAAACTGATATTGATGAAACTGATATTAATGAAACTGATGTTGATGAAACTGATATTGATGAAACTGATATTAATGAAACTGATTGATTGAAACTGATATTAATGAAACTGATATTGATGATGAAACTGATGTTGATGAAACTGATATTAATGAAACTGATATTGATGAAACTGATATTAATGAAACTGATGTTTGAAACTGATATTGATGAAACTGATATTAATGAAACTGATATTGATGAAACTGATATTAATGAAACTGATATTGATGAAACTGATATTAATGAAACTGATATTGATGAAACTGATATTAATGAAACTGATGTTGATGAAACTGATATTAATGAAACTGATATTAATGAAACTGATATTGATGAAACTGATATAATGAAAACTGATTTGATGAAACTGATTTGATGAAATGATGATTTGATGAAACTGATATTGATGAAAGTGATTGATGAAAACTGATTTGATGAAAGTGATATTGATGAAAGTGATATTGATGAAACTGATATTGATGAAACTGATATTGATGATGATTTTGATGAAACTGATTTGCTCGACTGTCTCAAACTGTAATGATTGTGTGCGTTGCTTGAATTTCACTGAACAGACTGTGTGGTTCGTCTTGTGTGTCATGTTTGTCTTTGTTTGTGTGTGTCTGTAAGTTGTAGCTGTTGTCGGGACCCCCTTGGAAACGAGACGGTGCATCTCAAGGGGTTCATCCCAATCAATAACATTTCATGTCCGGGTTCATTTTTGTCTTGCCTTGCTTCGTGCAAGAGACAATTGTTGTCTTCTCTAAAATGTCCCTTCGAAGGGATTGATAGGAATGAGGAGTCGAGCAGAGGTTTTTGTCCCAGAGGGTTTTTATTATTAAGATACTTTACAGACGTCAGACTCCTCGGGGCTGCTTGAAGTTCATGCCGACGGGCGGCTGCGTGACCTGCAGGTTGGACAGACCGCCGAAGTCCCTGCAGCACACAGACACAAAGACACATCAACTCACAGCCAATGAATATATCGATCACCTCAGAGTCTCTGGAGGAAACGGCATCAAACACCAGACTTCATAACGAACACAGATCTAAATGGTTTGGGAGCGCCAGGGTCTGATAGGAACGAGGATCCTTCAGACACGGAAAGGCTTCCAGCTTCATCTTCCTGTACTATCAATGACCTGGCGACGAGGGACGCCATGATCACTTTCGATACAGGGGGACACACACACACACACACACACACACCACACACACACACACACACACACACCACAACACACCGCCTCAGAGTCACAAGAGGGCTGGGTTTAGAGTAAAGAGGAATCCATCAAAGTGCTTCTATAGTAAGAGAATTTAAACACAAGCTATATGAACAAAACATGGCGAGGGATACATTAACGAACGTGACAATATAACAAACACATCATATGAAATAAGGGGAATTTAACAAATCAGAGGAAAGTGGAATATTAATAAATAAATTGGGTAAAAAGGTATCGAGATAAATACAAAATGAAATAATGTTTAAAATACATAGGATGAGGATTGCAGGAACTTCTGGGTGTTTTAACAATAAAAAACCTGTTTGAGTACAAGTACCTGAGAGCAGCTTTACTGCAAGTACACACAGTATACTGCAGAACACACAGTATATTACTGCAGTACACACACTTACTGCAGTACACACAGTATTACTGCAGTACACACACAGTATTACTGTAGTACACACACAGTATTACTGCAGTACAACAGTATTAACTGCAGTACACAGTATTACTGCAGTACACACAGTATTACTGCAGTACAACACACACACAGTAATACTGCAGTACACACAGTATTACTGCAGTACACACACAGTATTACTGCAGTACACCACAGTATTTACTGCAGTACACACACACAGTATTACTGCAGTACACACACACAGTATTACTGCAGTACACACACACAGTATTACTGCAGTACACACAGTATACTGCAGTACACACAGTATTACTGCAATGTACACAGTATTACTGCAGTACACAGTATACTGCCAGTACACAGTATCTGAGAGTACTCACCAGCAGCTTCAGCATCTCCTTGGTGTCGGGAATCAACCTCGATCAGCCTCCTGATCCAGAGCGGACACTGCAAGGTACCAGACCAGGTTATTATCATCATCATCATCATCATCATCATCATGTTCCAGGACCGCAAACCCCTTCTCCTCTGTCCCATTCTCCCCTCTGTCCCTGAACGCACCATTTCCCTAACCCCAGCAGCCAAAGTGATTTGGTGAGTCGCTCAAACGTTGAGAAATTAAACACATCGATATAAAGTGAAGGGAACTCCGACCTGCGGCTCAGCGCAGCCTGAGCACTGGACGCCTCTCACACCGCGTGAACACGTTATAAACGTGGTTGAGAGGTCTCCATCGTGGCTCCAGCTGCTCACACTCAGCTCGTTGAAACACCACTTCACAATCTGCCGCCTGAACGCGCCTCAGGTAGATTTGTCGTGCGGGGACCGAACATCGTGTTACTAGATTTCTAAATGTTTGGGGGAGCGCCAGGGTCTGATAGGAACGAGGATCCTTCAGACACGGGAAAGGCTTCCAGCTTCATCTTCCTGTACGATCAATGACCTGGCGACGAGGACGCCATGATCACTTTCGATACAGGGCACACACACACGGGCACACACACACACACACACACACAGTGAGTGTGTGTGTGTGTGTGTGGTGTGTACGACCATCTTTCGGAGGGATGTGTGTGTGTGTGTGTACGACCATCTTTCGGAGGGATGTGCTACAGATTATATAATAAAATATCGATACTTGGCGTCTGTGTATCGATCCAATATCGCCAGACAAAGCGATGCCACGCTGTATGGATTGCCCCCCGTCGTCGTCACCATACCCCCCCCCCCCCCAAGCGGAGTTGTGAGTGTACGGAAGCAGCTCGTGGTGCGTTCACTGACCTCTGGAACATAGTTATCTCTCCTCTCCCGCTCCTCCTCCTGCAGTTTGATGGAGATGCCTCTGACGGGACCCCTCTGGATCCGCTTCATCAGATGTGTCACATACCTGACGCAGAAAACAACAACAACAACAACGTGTTCAGACCAGACATCGCCAACAGCAGCTCTGGGTCTTTCTACAGAGCGGGTGATGCACGGACAATACTATATATACAGCCGAGGACAGAGGAGAGGAGGAGGGGAGAGGACAGAGGACAGAGAAGAAGAAGGGGAGAGAAGAGAGGACGGAGAGAGGACAGAGGACAGAAAGAGGGAGGAGAGAGGGGAGAGGAGACAGAGAGGAGGAGAAGAGAGAGGGACAGAGAGAAGACAGAGGAGAGAAAGGGAGAGAAGAGAGGACGGAGAGAGGACAGAGAGAGGGGAGGAGAGAGGGGAGAGAGAGAGGGGGACAGAGGGAGAGGAGAGAAAAGAGAGGACGGAGAGAGGACAGAGAGAGGGAGAGGAGACAGAGAGGAGAGAGAGGGGACAGAGGAGAGGACAGGGAGAGAAAGGGGAGAGAAGAGAGGACGGAGAGAGGACAGAGAGAGGGGAGAGGAGACAGAGAGGAGAGAGAGGGGACAGAGGAGAGAGGACAGAGAGAAGACAGAGAGGAGAGAGGACAGAAGAGAGAGGACAGAGGAGAGGAGAGAGGAGGAGGACACTTCATAACGGCACACGATCTAGATGTTTGGGAGCGCCAGGGTCTGATAGGAACGAGGATCCTTCAGACACGGGAAAGGCTTCCAGCTTCATCTTCCTGTACTATCATGACCTGGCGACGAGGACGCCATGGTCACTTTCGATACAGGGGACATCTTGATGTCTTTCTAAGCCAGTTGAGATTTAACCACGACCTCTTCAGCATCAGTATATCACATGTTGATGTAGAAGAGACAAGAAGAAGAGGGGACACATGTTGATGTAGAAGAGACATGAAGAAGAGAGGACACATGTTGATGTAGAAGAGACATGGAGAAAGGGGACACATGTTGATGTAGAAGAGACATGGAGAAGAGGGGACACATGTTGATGTAGGAGACATGAGGACGAGACGTTGTCGGGGACTCACCCGGCGATCTTGTTGCGGAGCTTCTTGCTGGGGATGATGGCGATCTCCTCACACACCCTCTTGTTGGTGTGGAAGTCGCTGCCCAGGCGGGTGTAGTATTTCTCGATGATGACCCTGGCGGCCTTTTTCACCGTCTTGGTCCTGACGCGTCCCTGAAGGCAGGAGACAAATCACAATCTGTCCGTCAATGGTCTGTCCAAAAGACGTCCATGTTCAGACGAGCGTCTCTTCAGACACGTGGTCAGAAATCACTCACCTGAGCACGACCGGAAACAACATTACGGTTTAAATCCTCACACACTGGACTTCAGCGAAGGACGTCTGAGTGAGGTTTTGAATCAGCCCCAGGGGGAAGTGTACACTACAAGCATTCTGATTCAAAGCCACAGGCGTCCTTCACGGAAGTCCATGTGTGTGAGGATTAAACTCGAATGTAAGACACGTCCCTCTTACGTCCACATGAACCCTGTCTTTACGTCTAAAAAAGTCACTTTGTTTAATCTTGTATTCTAATGTTTGGGAGCGCCAGGGTCTGATAGGAACGAGGATCCTTCAGACACGGGAAAGGCTTCCAGCTTCATCTTCCTGTACTATCAATGACCTGGCGACGAGGACGCCATGACCACTTTCGATACAGGGTTTGAAAACACATCTTAACACGAACTTTAACACAAAGAAAGAGACATTAATATCTTATTGATAACCAGTTTCCAGGATGGCTATATTTCTAATTTGGACTCGATTCTGCACCGCATTTCCATCCATTAACCTAGATGTAGATATTAGTGGCGTTAAGTTTTGCTTTAATGTATTTTAGTGTCAATTCCAGATTTTAAGACGACATCCGAGATAAAGAATACCCATTGCACTTTAACCAATCTATAACTATATATTCAGCTATCTATATCTGGCCAGGTTCAATCTGAGGGTACTATGCGAGCGGTGCATCCACTTCAATGCATGAATATTTAAATGTGATGTTTTATACCCTAGATGAGCATTTAATGGCAGCTGGATTTCTCCATAGTTACCCCGCCCAGCAGATTAAATAAACAACATTAACACGGAAAGATATGCCCAGTTCCGCAACCTGTCGCGCGGGTAATGGTGTGTTTAACCGGGATGCGAGTCAGCGCCAGGGGAAGCATTGTGAGCACGGAGCTAGCTCTCGGTTAGCCTCCGATGCTAACTAGCGGACATGTACATTTCGTAATATGTTCACCGCTTCGGAAAGCCCGTTGTCAGACATGTTGAGCAGCAGAGCAGCAGAGTCATGCCCGGTGAGAGGACACTTTGAACAATCAGGTGAATATTGATTTAAATAATGAATGTAAACGCGGGTGTTTCAGCTGCAGTTTCCCCGACTCTATAATCACTAATAATCATGTCCGTTAGAGTCATCGCATTTAAATAGTGCAGCTATCGGGTACATCAAACACTCCGGTGTCCGTTCATCATAATATTCAAGAACATAAAGCGATTCAAAGCCAGGATTCATTCGGATTACACGTAGAAGTTTAAAAATCACCCACCATGTTGGATCGGCCTGGTAGAAGAGGACGAGAAGACTTCCGGCGGAAGTTTTAAATCCACTGGCGGAAGAATAAGGGAAACGAGTGGCAGCAGCTGCGCCCCCTCTGGCCGGAGGATGGAACTACAACAACACAGACTACTTATGATACTACTAGGCCTACTACTATTACAACACAAACTAACACTACTAATAATAATATTACTACTACTACTACTGCTCAGGGGCGGTTCTAGGGGGGTCCAGTGCCCCTAACACTGACCTCTGACCCCCCTGTGGCCCCCCCTAACAATGCATTTTTTTTTTAAATGTATTTTCTGGTACTCGGTTGCCAAAAACCGCAGGATTGTGTTGCGTGTAATGTGAGATTGTGCAGACACCCTTATGTAAAGTAGAGATGTAACTGTTCATTGCCTTTATTTTTATATAAATATGGTGTTAGTGCAAACATTGTACTATAACTTAAGCTGAAGCTAACAGTAATAACTATAAGATCTATCTGAAATAAATAAGTGTACTGAACAAATACCAATAACTGCATTGCATTGTTTTCTGATGCGCAATTACTTCAAACTGTCTAGTTCTCTTTTCGTCCTGCATTTAATGTGCCCCCTCGAAAATAACTGGCCCCCCAGTCAAATTGGTCTAGAACCGCCACTGCTACTGCTACTACAACAACAACAACACAAACAACTACTAATATTATTACTACTACTACTACTACTACTAATAATAATACTTCTACAACTACAGAATGTGTAACTTAAGTTGACAAAAACACACGCTATTTCCCTATAACCAGAGCCATATAGATAGAATATATATATCTATATGGCTCTGCCTGAAACCACGGCAGGGCAGGAGGAGAACTGGGACCTCTCCACGTAGCAGTCCACAAAGAAGGAGGGTTGTTGTTCCCACTAGACCAGCGGTTCCCAACCTTTTTCAACTCAGGCCCTCTTCAGAATCAAAAAATTTTTTGCGGCCCACCCACATTCAACCATAAACAATACGGGCTAAATAAAGTTCTGATTGGTCAATTCTGAACATGTGACACGTTGTTAATCCAGTAGAACAGACCGCTGTCAAGGGCTGTAATAACCGATGCTAAGGACTGTAATAACCGATGCTAAGGACTGTAATAACCGATGCTAAGGGCTGTAATGACCGATGCTAAGGGCTGTAATGACCGATGCTAAGGACTGTAATGACCGATGCTAAGGGCTGTAATGACCGATGCTAAGGGCTGTAATAACCGATGCTAAGGACTGTAATGACCGTTGCTAGGGCTGTAATAACCTTGCTAAGGGCTGTAATAACCGATGCTGAGGGCTGTAATGACCGTTGCTAAGGACTGTAATGACCGATGCTAAGGGCTGTAATGACCGATGCTAAGGGCTGTAATAACCGTTGCTAGGGCTGTAATAACCTATGCTAAGGGCTGTAATAACCGATGCTGAGGGCTGTAATGACCGTTGCTAAGGACTGTAATGACCGATGCTAAGGACTGTAATGACCGATGCTAAGGGCTGTAATGACCGATGCTAAGGGCTGTAATGACCGATGCTAAGGACTGTAATAACCGATGCTAAGGGCTGTAATGACCGATGCTAAGGACTGTAATGACCGATGCTAAGGGCTGTAATGACCGATGCTAAGGACTGTAATGACCGATGCTAAGGACTGTAATGACCGATGCTAAGGACTGTAATGACCGATGCTAAGGGCTGTAATGACCGATGCTAAGGGCTGTAATGACCGATGCTAAGGGCTGTAATGACCGATGCTAAGGACTGTAATAACCGATGCTAAGGACTGTAATGACCGATGCATGCTAAGGACTGTAATGACCTATGCTAAGGACTGTAATGACCGATGCTAAGGGCTGTAATGACCGATGCTAAGGACTGTAATAACCGATGCTAAGGGCTGTAATAACCGATGCTAAGGGCTGTAATGACCGATGCTAAGGACTGTAATGACCGATGCTAAGGACTGTAATGACCGATGCTAAGGGCTGTAATGACCGATGCTAAGGGCTGTAATGACCGATGCTAAGGACTGTAATAACCGATGCTAAGGACTGTAATGACCGATGCTAAGGGCTGTAATGACCGATGCTAAGGACTGTAATGAACGATGCTAAGGACTGTAATGAACGATGCTAAGGACTGTAATGAACGATGCTAAGGACTGTAATGACCGTTCCGTTACTAAGGACTGTAATGACCGTTCCGTTGCTAAGGACTGTAATGAACGATGCTAAGGACAGTAATGACCGTTGCTAAGGACTGTAATGAACGATGCTAAGGACTGTAATGAACGATGCTAAGGACTGTAATGAACGATGCTAAGGACTGTAATGACCGATGCTAAGGACTGTAATGACCGATGCTAAGGACTGTAATGACCGTTGTTAGGGCTGTAATAACCGATGCTAAGGACTGTAATGAACGATGCTAAGGACTGTAATGAACGATGCTAAGGACTGTAATGACCGTTCCGTTACTAAGGACTGTAATGACCGATGCTAAGGACTGTAATAACCGATGCTAAGGACTGTAATGACCGATGCTAAGGACTGTAATGACCGATGCTAAGGACTGTAATGACCGTTGTTAGGGCTGTAATAACCGATGCTAAGGGCTGTAATAACCGTTGCTAAGGGCTGTAATAACCGTTGCTAAGGACTCTAATGACCGATGCTAAGGACTGTAATGACCGATGCTAAGGACTGTAATGACCGATGCTAAGGACTGTAATGACCGATGCTAAGGGCTGTAATGACCGATGCTAAGGGCTGTAATAACCGATGCTGAGGGCTGTAATGACCGATGCTAAGGGCTGTAATGACCGATGCTAAGGACTGTAATGACCGTTGCTAGGGCTGTAATAACCTATGCTAAGGGCTGTAATAACCGATGCTGAGGGCTGTAATGACCGATGCTAAGGGCTGTAATGACCGATGCTAAGGGCTGTAATAACCTATGCTAAGGGCTGTAATAACCGATGCTAAGGACTGTAATGACCGTTGCTAGGGCTGTAATAACCTATGCTAAGGGCTGTAATAACCGATGCTGAGGGCTGTAATGACCGATGCTAAGGGCTGTAATGACCGATGCTAAGGGCTGTAATAACCGTTGCTAGGGCTGTAATAACCTATGCTAAGGGCTGTAATAACCGATGCTGAGGGCTGTAATGACCGTTGCTAAGGACTGTAATGACCGATGCTAAGGACTGTAATGACCGATGCTAAGGGCTGTAATGACCGATGCTAAGGACTGTAATGACCGATGCTAAGGGCTGTAATGACCGATGCTAAGGACTGTAATAACCGATGCTAAGGACTGTAATGACCGATGCATGCTAAGGACTGTAATGACCGATGCTAAGGGCTGTAATAACCGATGCTAAGGGCTGTAATGACCGATGCTAAGGACTGTAATGACCGATGCTAAGGACTGTAATGACCGATGCTAAGGACTGTAATAACCGATGCTAAGGACTGTAATGACCGATGCTAAGGGCTGTAATGACCGATGCTAAGGACTGTAATGAACGATGCTAAGGACTGTAATGACCGTTCCGTTACTAAGGACTGTAATGACCGTTCCGTTACTAAGGACTGTAATGACCGTTCCGTTGCTAAGGACTGTAATGAACGATGCTAAGGACTGTAATGAACGATGCTAAGGACAGTAATGACCGTTGCTAAGGACTGTAATGAACGATGCTAAGGACTGTAATGAACGATGCTAAGGACTGTAATGAACGATGCTAAGGACTGTAATGACCGTTCCGTTACTAAGGACTGTAATGACCGATGCTAAGGACTGTAATGAACGATGCTAAGGACTGTAATGAACGATGCTAAGGACTGTAATGACCGTTCCGTTACTAAGGACTGTAATGAACGTTGCTAAGGACTGTAATGAACGATGCTAAGGACAGTAATGACCGTTGCTAAGGACTGTAATGAACGATGCTAAGGACTGTAATGAACGATGCTAAGGACTGTAATGAACGATGCTAAGGACTGTAATGACCGTTCCGTTACTAAGGACTGTAATGACCGATGCTAAGGACTGTAATGAACGATGCTAAGGACAGTAATGACCGTTGCTAAGGACTGTAATGACCGTTCCGTTACTAAGGACTGTAATGAACGATGCTAAGGACTGTAATGAACGATGCTAAGGGCTGTAATGAACGATGCTAAGGGCTGTAATGAACGATGCTAAGGACTGTAATGAACGATGCTAAGGACTGTAATGACCATTCCGTTACTAAGGACTGTAATGAACGATGCTAAGGGCTGTAATGAACGATGCTAAGGACTGTAATAACCGATGCTAAGGACTGTAATGACCGATGCTAAGGGCTGTAATGACCGATGCTAAGGACTGTAATGACCGATGCTAAGGACTGTAATGACCGTTGTTAGGGCTGTAATAACCGATGCTAAGGGCTGTAATAACCGTTGCTAAGGGCTGTAATAACCGTTGCTAAGGACTCTAATGACCGATGCTAAGGACTGTAATGACCGATGCTAAGGACTGTAATGACCGATGCTAAGGGCTGTAATGACCGATGCTAAGGGCTGTAATGACCGATGCTAAGGGCTGTAATAACCGATGCTAAGGACTGTAATGACCGTTGCTAGGGCTGTAATAACCTATGCTAAGGGCTGTAATAACCGATGCTGAGGGCTGTAATGACCGTTGCTAAGGACTGTAATGACCGATGCTAAGGGCTGTAATGACCGATGCTAAGGGCTGTAATGACCGTTGCTAGGGCTGTAATAACCTATGCTAAGGGCTGTAATAACCGTTGCTAAGGACTGTAATGACCGATGCTAAGGGCTGTAATGACCGATGCTAAGGGCTGTAATGACCGAAGCTAAGGACTGTAATGACCGATGCTAAGGGCTGTAATGACCGATGCTAAGGACTGTAATGACCGATGCTAAGGGCTGTAATGACCGATGCTAAGGACTGTAATGACCGATGCTAAGGGCTGTAATGACCGATGCTAAGGGCTGTAATGACCGATGCTAAGGACTGTAATGACCGATGCTAAGGGCTGTAATAACCGATGCTAAGGGCTGTAATGACCGATGCTAAGGGCTGTAATGACCGATGCTAAGGACTGTAATGACCTATGCTAAGGACTGTAATGACCGATGCTAAGGGCTGTAATGACCGATGCTAAGGACTGTAATAACCGATGCTAAGGGCTGTAATAACCGATGCTAAGGGCTGTAATGACCGATGCTAAGGACTGTAATGACCGATGCTAAGGACTGTAATGACCGATGCTAAGGACTGTAATGACCGATGCTAAGGACTGTAATGACCGATGCTAAGGGCTGTAATGACCGATGCTAAGGACTGTAATGAACGATGCTAAGGACTGTAATGAACGATGCTAAGGACTGTAATGAACGATGCTAAGGACTGTAATGACCGTTCCGTTACTAAGGACTGTAATGACCGTTCCGTTGCTAAGGACTGTAATGAACGATGCTAAGGACTGTAATGAACGATGCTAAGGACAGTAATGACCGTTGCTAAGGACTGTAATGAACGATGCTAAGGACTGTAATGAACGATGCTAAGGACTGTAATGAACGATGCTAAGGACTGTAATGACCGTTCCGTTACTAAGGACTGTAATGACCGTTCCGTTACTAAGGACTGTAATGACCGATGCTAAGGACTGTAATGAACGATGCTAAGGACTGTAATGAACGATGCTAAGGACAGTAATGACCGTTGCTAAGGACTGTAATGAACGATGCTAAGGACTGTAATGAACGATGCTAAGGACTGTAATGACCGTTCCGTTACTAAGGACTGTAATGACCGATGCTAAGGACTGTAATGAACGATGCTAAGGACAGTAATGACCGTTGCTAAGGACTGTAATGACCGTTCCGTTACTAAGGACTGTAATGAACGATGCTAAGGACTGTAATGAACGATGCTAAGGGCTGTAATGAACGATGCTAAGGGCTGTAATGAACGATGCTAAGGACTGTAATGAACGATGCTAAGGACTGTAATGAACGATGCTAAGGGACTGTAATGAACGATTGCTAAGGACTGTAATGAACGATGCTAAGGGCTGTAATGAACGATGCTAAGGACTGTAAGAACGATGCTAAGGACTGTACTGACCATTCCGTTTGCTAAGGACTGTAATGAACGATGCTAAGGACTGTAATGAACGATGCTAAGGGCTGTAATGAACGATGCTAAGGGCTGTAATGAACGATGCTAAGGACTGTAATGAACGATGCTAAGACTGTAATGACGATGCTAAGGACTGTAATGACCGATGCTAAGGACTATAATGAACGATGCTAAGGACTGTAATGACGATGCTAAGGGCTTGTGTAATGACCGATACTAAGGACTGTAATGACTGATGCTAAAGACTGTAATGGTTGTTGCTAGGGAGGATCAAGAAGAGAAAGGAAAAGAGGTTTCAAAATAAAATAAAATCTTAAAAATGAAAATGTTTCCACACAAATCATAATGTTTTGCAAATTATTTGGCCGCAAATATTGAATTTACATTTACACCCTTTCATATTTTATTTGGGCTTTTAGATGAAGACCGCACACAGTTAATAAATACAAGTATTCTTCTGGCTAAAATACATATTTTTAAAAGTCAATCAAGGAGTAATCTTAATTGAAGGTGTCTGAAGAGTAGATTACAAATACAATTTATTTTGGAAAAAATCTTTATTTCTTCTGTTTTTGTCTGAGATGGGAATGTCATCTCCTATATGTTATTGTTGTGTCCATGTTTGTGTCTTTAGCCTGTACAAATATAAAATTATGCAATACCTTCGCGGACCACTAGGGGGCCTTGGCAAAGTCAAAAACATGTCAGAGTTGAGACGATCAGACAAAAAATCAGAAACTCCTGAAATGATTTATTATTCAGAGAAATTTCAGAAAACCTTCTCCGTGTTTTCTTCCAGACGGCAAACACGTGGTGTGCTCCGAAGAAGAGAAGATTACATTCAGGGGAAACCACTCAACGCTCCTCAAAGAAAAGAAAACAGAGCGACTTCGTGGTTTTCGGTCGAGGCTGAAAAAGACTTTATCGGGAAAAACAAAAGGAACTCATCAACTATTTCAAAGTAGCATCAAACAAAGCTGTCCATGTTTGAATTGACTGTCTTTGTGTTGAAGCTAACATGAATGCCCTGAACGAGATAAATATCGTTATAATCGCTGGTGTTTAAAATCTAACACAATAAGAAACACACACATCCTGTCCGGTGGCAGCGGCATCACAAACAGCGCCACCAAACCTGCATTTCCTAATCTATTATTACGTTGTCGCTGCTTTTTGACCACAAACTCTTATCTATGTGTAACGTATATTTCTGCACTGTGGTACTTCTACTTCTAGCGCTATTTAAGTCTTTTGGACTTTTGGACCCACGCGTATGTTTTGTGCATTAATATATACGCTTATAGTGTCTCTGTAAACACTTAAGAGAGACTCAGTCCTTGACTTAACTAAGATAAGCCTGACGTGTAGTTCTATTTGTACGCACAAAAACTGTATTTGATATAAAAGTGCCGCTTGTTTGTACTTTTTTCAGGCGATTTGTAATTTTAGAGAAATTAGGTTTTTATCGATTTGAAGAAGAGATGTTTTAGGAGTTAGACAAAGTGGCCCTGAGGAATGGCACAGCTGACCTTCTTGATATAAAAGCGCCATGACTTTTCTTTTGGTAAATATTATAGATCTTCGAGACATTTCGTTTTTTCCCCAAGACTCGAAGTAACGATGTTCTGATGAAGAGACTTGGAGACGGATTTTCTCCGTGGGATTTCAACACATTTCTGAGATAACATTTCGTTTTTTCTTTTGTACTTATGGTCTCATAACTCTGTGTACATCCATGTGCTGATAGCGTAGCTGCGTGAGAAACAGAACATGTATATAACTATGCAGCACAGGGTTCATGTTTTAAAAGCATCTCTACACACAGAAACCCGGCGAGTGAAGAGTGCTGATTGACGTGGGTATGGACCAGGCCTCAGTTAGACGCCTGCAGCTGTGCAGAACGCAGCTGCAGGTCTCTCACTGGCCACACAAAGCATGACCACATCGCCCCAATGCGCCTCACTGCACCGGCCTCCAGTTCGGCTCAGAATAGATTTTAAACTCCTTTTATTTGTTTTCAAAGCCCTGAATGGGCTGGCTCCGGCCTGTAGCCGAACTCCTCCAGCGCTACACCCCAGGCAGAGCATCAAGGTCTCATGTCATGCGTTTCTCGGTTAGTACCCGTCCCCCTCGTGAGTTATGAAGGTTTTTATGCATGTAAACGGTCTGCAGAGTCAAAACCCTCAAAGTGCGCCCTGTAGCGAGTAAAACTCGGTACGTCCACACAGCAGCTTCAGAAGAATCTTCCACCGCTTCTCTGCCCGTTGACTTTGAATGGGGATGACCGAACTGCATTGTGGGGGAGCGAAGCGAAGATTTCCAGGATTTCCAGGATTCCAAAGTTGAGCAATGTTCAACTTTTGAAGCTGAGCTGGAAGCGTCAGCCAATCAAACACGTTTATGCAAATCTGACAGTAGAAGCGCCAGCCAATCAAAGCGCGTGTATGCTGGGAGAGCCAGACCGCAGTTCATTTCCTCATATTCCAAACGAGAAGTTACGGGAGCAAATCACCCGGTTCTTTACGACCAGAACTATTAAAGGGGATCCAAACCGGAGGAACCAGCATGGAGGGAGGGGGCAGAGGCAGTGGAGGAACTGGGAGGGTTTCGCCCTGTTTGGGGAGTTTATATATCTATATATATATATATATATATATATATATTGCTCGCATAAAATCCCCGGGGGTTTTTGCTTTGTATGTCGGGGGCGGGAGATTCATGTGATTGGGTGTTGGTCGCGTTGCTCACAAAAAATCCCCAAGCTGTCAGACACGCCCAGCTCCAAGACTTAAGATGTTTGAGAAGCTGCTGTGTGACGGGCCAAAACGCCTCGTTGGAAGATACGTCACTGTCCATTGATTCTTCCGAGTACGCATGATGTCATCCGTACCCGGAACGAAATGGACCAATCAGTGGAGCCGTTACGTTAAGCCCCCGCTGATTGGTCCAAATTGACCAATCCACGGACTTCCTCACACACTCAGTGCACTCTGCTGATCTCTCCTCCCTGGCTGCAGGCTGATAACAGACAGTTGGGATCACGGTGACATCCTCTCTGCAGACCCATTCTCACAGCGTTCATCAACCTTTTTCTTTCTCGATATCAAGCCACACTTATTGTGTTTACTTCGGCTGTGACTTTGTGTGTGCTCAGGGTGGAGTTTGCTGAGTTTGGCTGTGTATCGCTAAACAAGGAAATCACACCTCCACGGAGCTCAGCGAGATTCACAACGTCCCGACTGGTCCCGACCAATCAGAGCACACTGGGCTCACAGGGAGGGGGGGGGCAAGAGCTGCAACGAGCCGTTTAGTGGAGAGAGTGAATACACATACTTTACAGAGATGCTGTGAGAAACCAACGTGAGTTTGGAACATTGCACAGTATGCATCTATTCTAGTCGACCCTCAACGATGGAACTATGATCAGTGGAAATGGCCGTGACACGGGACCGGCTGACCAGCTGCTGCTGGTAGTGCCCAAGACCAGGCTCAAACCCCGAGGGCACCGAGCCTTCCAGCGGCTGGCCCCAGGCTCTGAACACTCCGCCCCTCCACGTGAGGTCGGCTTTAAATCTACTCTTAAGACTCACGTCTTCTCCCTGGCCTCCCGTCAGAGCGGAGCACGACTCCCACGTTTCCCTGTGGGTTTTTTTATTCTGCTGTTGGAGTTTATTGTCTTCTGTTTGCTGTCGCAGTAAAAGTGTTTTTATTGCATGTCCAGCACTTTGGCTCGTTTTAAAATGTGCGATATAAATAGAACTTGATTTGATTTGGCTGCCGAGCGATCCATCGTACCAGTTGGCGTCCACCTGATTTGTCAGCAGGATGACGTCACGGCGCTGAAGCTCTAATTCAGGCCGTTTGAAAGTGTTCCTTTAGCCAGAGACTTGTGAAGACAAATAATACCCCCGGTTTACTGTGTGCCAGACGGACAATATCTGATTTAAACGCAGATATCATTCAACTGTGTGCAGAAATACAAATGGCATTAACATGAAGGTAGAAGCCTTAAAGTTTAAATCTGATCATTACTGACGGAGCCTTTCTTTAGTGGTCAGATGGCGTATTACGGCTATAATGTCCTTTAAAGAATAGGACATGAAACATAGATACAGGAAAGGGGGTAATATATAGAAAAACTAAATAATTCTGCGGTTTAAAAATATACATTACGAGAAAAAAAATATCTACAATTATGATGTCCATACATTTAAGAAAGATATATTAAGAAATCAAAATAAAAAAATTCCTTTCAGGTTTAGTCACATTTCGTCTCAGATATTATTTTTCACGTTTTCTTTGTAGTATATTTATGAGATTTTTTCTTATAAAATTACAACTTTTTTAGATTTTCTTGTGAGTGTGATTTATTCTTTATTCTCCCAAAAGTACTTTTGTTGTTTTGGTTTAAAATCTAAGAGAAAATTTCACATTTAGTTTTTATTTAACACTTTTTTCAGATAGAGCCTTTATTTATTTTTTCTTGTAATCGTAAGACTTTATCATTTCAGTTTTCTTCTTGTGGAATTGAGAGATTTTTCCTGTAAAATTAACACTTTATTATTCTTTCCATTTCTTCTTGTTAATTTTATTTAATTATTATTATTTCCACGTAAATGTACGACTTTAATCTCGATAATTCCCCGTTCCCCTGGCTTCATATGTTCTTGTTTTTGAGGGTTATTTTCTTGTAAACGTGTACATTTATTCTTGGATTAATATTAGTCTTTTGTTTTGAAATCTGAGAGAAGATTCAAGTTTGTTTCTTGTAGATTTGTTTTGTAGATTAGATAACTTTTCTTTTTTTTCATATTGTGATATTTCTTTAAAGAAGATTACCCTGTTTCACCAACAATGGCTTTAATACTTAGTGTGATGCACATGATGTATTTACATGTTTAAGTACAACGTAAGGTGAGAAACTATGGCCTTCATCCAGAGAAACAGATCAGTGATCAGTGATCTGTCAGAAGCTGTGAACTCGCATATTATCGTCTATAAAGGAAGAAGGCGTCGCTGTAGCGGCAGAGGAGCCAGCACGTCCGCGTAGCTGATGGGGAAAGAGTCCTGATTGGCTGCCGAGCGATCCCTCGTACCAGTTGGCGTCCACCTGATTGGTCAGCAGGATGACGTCGCCGGCGCTGAAGCTCAGTTCGCCATGGTAAACCGGGGCGGAAAAGAGTAGAGCGCCCGGCAACAGGGCTGATCCAGGACCAGCCCCGCTGTCCGCTGTAGATTAAACACAATTAGTTAACGGAAGTATTCACGTGTTTCCGCTCTGAAGAAACGCTGAGGACATACTTTAATTATTCTTATGACTTTCCTGCCGTTTTAAACTCTTTTAAGAATGTTGAATGTAGATTTTTCACTTTTCTCAACATTTTGACTTTCTCAGATTTTTCAAAATGTTCACTTTTTAGTTTAGAAGTTAGACTTTTTTCTCATGTTTTGATTTTTTTCTCAGAATCTTTTTTGTTTCTTAAAATGCTTTGTATGTTTACTTTTTCTCAGAATTTTGACTTTCTCAGAAATCTTAAAGTTGATTCTTTGTTTTTG
>JAMFTG010002268.1:5000-30000 GCA_023974075.1 Chaenocephalus aceratus
AAGAAATATACACGTCCTCTTTAGTCCGTTTGAGACGAGGGGATTTATTTTATGATTACTGCACAATTCTTATTATTTCCCACTCAATGGTGTGTGTGATATAACACATCTCATCTTCCTCTCAAGAGAGTTATTATTAGAGTGTATTGCATCCAATTATTTAAACCTGTTAAAACAAATATATATAATGAGTCTGTATTAATTAGAAAGAGAAACCTCCCGGAGTGTCCCTGGTTTCATTTAGTCCTTCCATCCTGATGCGGCGCTTAGTGACGAAGAGGGAGCCGGGCCAGAGCTCTCTGTCTCCGGGCCGCGCCGACCCTCACCTGCGGTCTGAAGGACGGGTCGTGACCGAAAGAACCATGCCAGTTGAGGTGGTTCGGCACCTAGCTAGGATCCCGATGGGCCGTACTGAAGTGGGGCCGGTCGGATGAGTCACGAGCAGCCCCCCAAATAAAATATTGTAATTTATCTATTTTTATTTTATTCTATATTTATTACATTTTATGGTGAATAAATTCGTTTCCGTTTTTAAAAAGCTCCCCCTGTGTCTCTGATGTCAGAACATCATTTTGTAAATCTGCAACATGTAAATAAATAACAAGTATTAATAGTTATGTTATGTTAGTACTTTATTAATGTCTATTTCTTGTTTTAAATCACGTTTCCGTTCGCGAGCTAACCGCGAGGACTAAAGCCTTTCTGATATCAGGAATCATTTAGTGAAAGCTTCTAATGAGAGGTTCAGACAGGAAGGCTTCACTCGCGGCCTTTCTGTAATAATTACAATGTTCTGTTTAAATCGAGTTTTTAAAGTGAAATTCGTTTCAGTTTTCGTTAGTATTCGTTCGGGACATTTCCCCCGGCGGCAGCAGACCTTTCTCCCCCCTCTCTCCCCCCTCTCTCCCCTCTCTCTCCCCTCTCTTATCCCTGAATGTAAAACCCGTGTTCTCCGTGCGTCGTGTGAACCCGATCCGCTGAACTCTTCTTCTCTTGTCATGTATGGGCTTTCCTCTTTTCTTCTTCTGTGGTTCTAAACGCGGATCATCTCCACTTTGCTCTCCATCCAAGTCTCTTTGCTCCTTTACGTCGCAGCGGTTTCACGGTCATTCTGAAGCGTGAAACCGCTCGACGGCCCTCCTTTCTCCCTCCTTTCTCCCTCCTTTCTCCCTCCTTTCTCTCTCCTTTCTCTCTCCTTATCATGGCGACTCACTCTCTCCTTTATTTCACATTAAATCTCCCAGTTTGAGGTCTCTTGGGGGGGGGGGGGCAGACATAATGCGGCTATTGAAGGGGGAAAGGGGGGCTTTGAACGCACCTTCTTTATCCTCGGTTACATGCTGCTTTCACAGCGTGTGGGACATTTCAGCACCCGGAGAAAAGCATGGGGGAAAAGAAAAAGTATCAAAAAGGCAGTTTTTTTTAATCATCCATCTCAAAGACCATCCATCCATCTTCTCCGCTTAGAGCCCCAAAACGTCCTGTCCCCTCATCACCCAGCTCTGACTGGGGGGTCCCAAGGCGCTCCCAGGCCAGAAGAGAGATAGGTCCCTCCACCTGGTCCTAGGTCTACCCCTCGGTCTCCTCCCAGCTGGACGTGCCTGGAACACCTCCCTAGGGAGGCGCCCAGGTGGCATCCTAACTAGGTGCCCGAACCACCTCAACTGGCTCCTTTCGATGCGAAGGAGGAGCGGCTCAACTCCGAGTCCCTCCCTGATGACCGAACCTCTCACCTTATCCCTAAGGGAGACACCAGCCACCCTGCGGAGGAAAACCCATCTCGGCCGCTTGTATCCGTGAATCTGGTTCTTTGGGTCAGGACCCATCCTCAGACCGTAGGTGAGGGGAGGAGGGAAATGACCCGGTTTTAATAATTAATTTAGAAAATGTAGCAAATTAAGAAAATTACTTGATAATATCTGAGACACGTAGGGACCGCTTTATTGTCAAAAACGGATACGAATTTTACAAGAAAATTAATTTAAAATATAAAATAAAAACAGGAAAAATTACAACGACAAAAAAGCAAAAGTGATGTTTTTTTATTTTTACTAAATTAAGCATATTATTTAATCATATCAATAATTACATTACATTACATTGCATTTCATTTAGCTGACGCTTGAACAGAAAGCGAGCTTTATTCCAAAAAAAAGCCGATGACAAAAGATTAACAAATTAAATTAACAAAACTGGGACAGACAGGAACGAACTTACAGGTGGGAACAGGCAGGAGACGCGGACTAGCAAAGACGAGCAGGCGAGGCAGGGGAACAAGGACATGAAGAGACAAGGTAGCATGGGAGCACCAAGACAAGACTAAATACACAGAAGGGTAATCACAGGACAAGACACAGCTGGGCAGGGGAGGCAGAAACACAAGGGCAACAGGTGAACACGATGAGGCAATCAGACACACCAGGGAAACTGACGACAGGAAGGCAACCACAGGGAGGAAAAACCATGCGGGCTAATGACAGATCCGAGCGACTTTGTGTACAGGGAGAAGAGGAGGGGACCAAGAACAGAGCCCTGAGGGACCCCTGTAGTTAATTGACAAGGGTCGGACTCGGACCCTCTCCAAGTGACCCTGGAGGTGCGGTCTTTGAGGTCTGAGGTGAGGAGGGAAAGTGCAGAGCCTGAAACTCCAAGTTCTTGGAGAGTGAAGGAGGATCTGATGGTTCACCGTGTCGAATGCAGCAGACAGGTCCAACAGGATGAGGACAGAGGAGAGGGAGGCTGCTTTAGCCGTGTGCAGTTCCTCAGTGACAGCAAGGAGGGCAGTTTCTGTGGAGTGACCTGCCTTGAAACCAGACTGGTGCGGATCCAGAAGGTGGTTCTGATGGAGAGAGCAGGAGAGTTGTCTAAAGACAGGAACGGGAGGAGAGAGACAGGCCTGTAGTTTATAACGTCAGACGGGTCGAGAGTGTGTTTCTTTAGGAGAGGGTTTACTCTCGCCTCCTTGAGACTGTTTGGAAAGTGACCAGAAGTTAGAGAAGTGTTGATGAAATGGGTGAGAAAGGTAGAATATCAGGAGCGATAGTCTGAAGGAGGTTTGAGGGGACAGGGTCCAGAGGACAGGTGGTGGGGCAGCGTCTCAAAACCAATGTTTACCTTTAAGTGAAACATCCGGGGCTTGAGCCCAAGTTGCCCCCCCTCGCGCCGCTGAGGAGCTCCCTGCGGCAGGGAGGGGCAGTTCCATGGACGCCCTGGTGGGGGCGGAGACCTTGAGCTCCACCCTCAGTTCCACGGGGAGCCAGTGCAGTGATTTCAGGACGGGGCGATGTGATCACCGATCAGAGACTCTTTGGTACATTTCACTAATTGGCTAACGAGCAACCGGAGCCCGGCGACCACGTGATCACATCGCTATGTGAAGGAATTCATTTGTCTCGATCCGAGCCGCGATCACGGCGTTAACCGGACCGTGATTTATTTAGACTCATTCCTAAATAACAATCAATGAAATCACAGGCAACACTTCCTCTTCATATAAGAGACATATATATATATATATATATATATATATACTTTGTACATTACATGACATTACACACATTTGGTTGAGTGTGAAATACTAATCTCTGCAGTCAAAAAAAACATGAAATGCTAAAGATGATATTTCATGATGAATAAAGACAGAATATTAACTCATCAGTGTTCATCAGTGTTTCTGATCAAGTTGAGTTATTTAAATAAAACAATGCGATCAGAGGAGTTTGGAAACGCGCGTGTCACGACCCGAAGTCCTTCCACTTCCACACGGTGCTCCTCCTCCCCTCCGAGGCCCTCCACTCCCCCGTGCTCTCCGGTCCTCCTCTGCCTTCCGACCTTCTTCCCGCCGGACACCGTGGGGTCACGAGCCGTCAGCCGCAACATGGCCTCACTCCCAACCTTCAGATCCAGCCTGAACACACGCCTCTTTAAACCGCGTATTCTATTTCATCATTCCTCTGAAGTTAACTGATCTAAAGTGATCGTTGTTTTTAAGTCTTTGTTTTTTAAGTCTCGAATAATTACTGTTCGACCGTCTTTGTGTTTGATGATGCTCCGAAAGGCGCCCATAAATAAAATGCATTATTATTATTATTATTATTATTATTATTATTATTATTATTATTATTATTATTATTATTATATTATTATTATTATATTATTATATTATTATTATTATTATTATTATTATTATTATTATTATTAAAGTGCCATCTGTAATGATATCTTGTCTGTCCCTCCAGAGGTGCAGAAGCTGTCCAGCCTGGTTCTCCCGAGCGAGGTGATCATCGCGCAGAGCTCCGTGCCAGGTACGCGCTGTGCTCACGCGCTGCTTCTGATTCAAGGTTCAAACATGGTTTTAGTATTTAGGACATTACAGAGATCTGAAAGCATATTACCTTTCAGCGTCTCAGCTGCTTCTGTAATTACATGGAGCAGAAAAATGTTTTGTTATATTTGCAAATTGTAATAAAACATGTTATTAATGTATTATCCTGTTGAGGGTTCGTATGAAAGCTCAGATGAATATGAAATAAATACAATTTATTTATGATTGTTAAACGGACGAACGGTGTGTGTCTGCATCGTGACGCGTTCACTCTGCGGGAGACAGACTGAGCATCAGACCGGAGGCCGACCGGTGCACGCCAGGTGCACGCGCGCTATAACGGTCTAAAGCAGGGGTTTAAAGGCGAGCCTCCCTCAGAGAACACGAGAACAGCCCCCTCCCAATTATTATGGCTAGTTATTATTATTATTATTATTATTATATATTATTATTTTATTATTGTTATTTATTATTTCATTATTATTATTATTGTTATTATTATCATTATTATTATATTATTATCATTGTTTATTATTATTATTATTGTTGTTGTTGTTGTTGTTTGTTGCTATAATGCAGGGGTATCGCATTGCATTTCAAAGAGGTCCAGTGAGAGAACATTTGAAATGACTCGCACTGTTTCTCTCCTCGTGTCGCGCGCGTGTGTGTTTGCTATGTGCTGACTCACTGACTGCACCCATTTGATTGGCTGGTAGCGTCACCTCCTTAAAACATTAAACAATATTTGTTTCAACATCGTGGATAAATCCTTATATCGTACATCTTGAAATGCTAACTACACACTGAACGTCAACTTTGCCTCCTTGTTCCACTCAGCCTGCTTTAGCGGGAACATGAGTCTGCGTCTTTGATGCGCGCGGGATACACGCGGATCGTCCTCTGGCTGCAGCCTTGACCGGCACTTGCTTCTGATCAGAGTCAATGCGGAAAACCCGCACCCACACGGGCAGGCGGAGGGGAAGGGAGTGAGCACCCACACGGGCACGCGGAGGGAATGAGCACCCACACGGGCACGCGGAGGGGAAGGGAATGAGCTCTTTTACAGCCTTCTGGCGAGGTGGGGAACTCGGTCTCCACAGACAGCCAAAAGTGTGCAAGTGACGTTTTCTGCCAGACGCGGCCCGTCTCACTTTAGGTCACTTCACTAAAAAGCGATCCATGTTGCCGCTCGCATAAAGTTAGCTGAAGTTAACGAGCTAGATTTCACTGCTTCTCGTTATTTCTTTCTCACGCTGCCCCTCCCCCTCCCCTGTCCAGGGGGCGCTACAAAATATAATTATAATGGTATTAATAAAACGTATATATTTCGTGTTTCAGGAGAAGGTTTGGGGATCTTCTCGAAGACGTGGATTAAAGCAGGAACAGAGATGGGCCCGTTCACCGGACGTCTGATGTCCCCTGAACACATCGACCTGTACAAGAACAACAACCTCATGTGGGAGGTAAACAAACACACACACACACACACACACATACACACACACAAATATAATATATCGTACATCTTAAAACGCTAACTTAAAATATGATATATCGTACGTCTAACTTATGAAACCCTGAAAGACTAAAACAATGTGTTTGTAGTCAAAGTTAAATATTACGATCGTGTTTCGGCCCTTACGATCTAAACCGAGGTGTTTCCGTTCTTCAGGTGTTTAACGAGGACGGGACGGTCCGATATTTCATCGACGCGAGTCAGGAGGACCAGAGGAGCTGGATGACGTACATCAAGTGTGCGAGGAACGAGCAGGAGCAGAACCTGGAGGTGGTGCAGGTCGGCAGCAGCATCTTCTACAAGGCCGTGGAGGTCAGTGTGGCTTACGAGGTTACTTGCTCTAGGCTGAGGTTGCTCTAGACTGAGGTTGATCTAGGCTGAGGTTGATCTAGGCTGAGGTTGATCTAGGCTGAGGTTGCTCTAGGCTGAGGTTGATCTAGGCTGAGGTTGATCTAGGCTGAGGTTGATCTAGGCTGAGGTTGCTCTAGGCTGAGGTTGATCTAGGCTGAGGTTGCTCTAGGCTGAGGTTGATCTAGGCTGAGGTTGCTCTAGGCTGAGGTTGATCTAGGCTGAGGTTGATCTAGGCTGAGGTTGCTCTAGGCTGAGGTTGATCTAGGCTGAGGTTGATCTAGGCTGAGGTTGATCTAGGCTGAGGTTGATCTAGGCTGAGGTTGCTCTAGGCTGAGGTTGATCTAGGCTGAGGTTGATCTAGGCTGAGGTTGATCTAGGCTGAGGTTGATCTAGGCTGAGGTTGCTCTAGATCAGTGTTTCTCAAACTTTTTCATACCAAGGACACTTAACCAATTAAAAAACACTCGCGGACCACCTAATTCCACAAATATCCAAAAACACATTTTCTTTCTAGAACAGATTACAAATCGCCTGAAAATGGTACAAACAGGTGGCAACATGTGTGACGAAGGTGTTGCGCTGGGCTATATCATGCAATTTACAGTGAAACTTAAGCTCGCTCCATTGCGGAGATATTCCCGCGAGAGTGCGGAAAACTTAAATAGATTAATTTATTTAAAATGTGAAATTTTAACAATAACCTCACGGACCACACTTTGAGAAGCACTGCGGCTGAGGTTGCTCAGCTGGTCTACCTGCTCTTCACGTAGCTCTGCATGTCGTCGCTCAGGTGCTCTCTGGAGATACTCCTCGTAACGGCCGTAATGTAACAGCTGTAACGTAATGTAACAGCTGTAACGTAATGTAACAGCTGTAACGGTTGTAGTTGCAGCTGGAGGGATACTGACTTGTGAAAAGTAACTACAATTCTACCCGTGATATACGCTCATTACATCACGGCTAAGAACCAATCAGATCGCTTGATTTGACCTGTCCGTTTATAGTTATTTATTATCTTTTAAATATTATATTATTATAACAGTGCTGTAGAGGTCTTTGAACGCACCGCCTCCTGTCCACGGACACAGAGTTTCTTCATTGTATCGCTGATGGTTGTGCTGCACATGATTTACAACGCAGGGATATTCTTATATGTTCTACGGTGTCCTTCATACGAGGCAGCTTGTTAGAATTTAGTCATATTTAGTCGTATAAAGTTATGTAAATTAAATATACATTCCCGGTAAATGAGTGACCTTTGAATCAATTTCAGGAATAGAAGAATTAAAGAGGCAGTTAGATCAGGACATTCAAAATGGAGATGCAGGAGTGTGTGTGTGTGTGTGTGTGTGTGTGCGTGGTGTGTGTGTGTGTGTTGGTCAATGTGGTATACCCTACCATTTTACCTGACGACCCACCGTCATTACACGTGTGTGTGGTGGGAGTGTGTCGCCCTCTGCTGGGAGACTAGATGTATTTATTTGATGGTGGACTTTTATTCACCATGGAAACTCCCCGCCTCTTTACTGACATCAACACACTTACCTTCCACATTACAAGTTCTCTGACATGCTGTGTTTACAGATGAGGTGTAATATTTGGAGAGATCTACAGTAAAACAAAATGATTAGATGTTTCCTTTCACTTCAGTTAAACACAAGACATGTTATTAAAGATGAATATGCGTTTTGGTCCCTAACAACACGTTTCCTCTCCTCAGACGATTCCTCCGGACCAGGAGCTCCTCGTGTGGTACGGAAACTCCCACAACACGTTCCTGGGAATACCGGGAATACCTGGAGGAGACGAAGAGCAGACCAAGAAGACAAAGACAGGTAAACATGATTTTATTATCCGTAAATTAATCCATGAATGTGGATCCTGACAAGATCTTTTATTTCTCCTGTTTTTACGTCATAATGACGGCAGAGAAAATTATTCAGATCAGTTTTTCTGCCTTGCCTCTCAGGGCTTCCGTAAGATAATTAAAATATCTGATGGTTTAAAAACCTGCAGGAATGAGTCTTAAACCCAGACATGAGTCAGCATTGTATCACTTCCTGTCCCCTCCTCTAAAAGTCAATGGTTTTCTGAATGTGTTTTTGGTTGTTATCCTGAAATAAAGTCATCACGCCCAACATTAGCCACCTTTAGCTTAGCGGTGGTGACGTGAAGTCATGTGACCGTGCTGTAGTTCCTTTATAGCCCAACATTAGCCACCTTTAGCTTAGCGGTGGTGACGTGAAGTCATGTGACCGTGCTGTAGTTCCTCTATAGCCCAACATTAGCCACCTTTAGCTTAGCGGTAGTGACGTGAAGTCATGTGACCGTGCTGTAGTTCCTTTATAGCCCAACATTAGCCACCTTTAGCTTAGCGGTGGTGACGTGAAGTCATGTGACCGTGCTGTAGTTCCTTTATAGCCCAACATTAGCCACCTTTAGCTTAGCGGTGGTGACGTGAAGTCATGTGACCGTGCTGTAGTTCCTCTATAGCCCAACATTAGCCACCTTTAGCTTAGCGGTAGTGACGTGAAGTCATGTGACCGTGCTGTAGTTCCTCTATAGCCCAACATTAGCCTCCTTTAGCTTAGCGGTGGTGACGTGAAGTCATGTGACCGTGCTGTAGTTCCTTTATAGCCCAACATTAGCCTCCTTTAGCTTAGCGGTGGTGACGTGAAGTCATGTGACCGTGCTGTAGTTCCTCTATAGCCCAACATTAGCCTCCTTTAGCTTAGCGGTGGTGACGTGAAGTCATGTGACCGTGCTGTAGTTCCTTTATAGCCCAACATTAGCCTTCTTTAGCTTAGCGGTGGTGACGTGAAGTCATGTGACCGTGCTGTAGTTCCTCTATAGCCCAACATTAGCCTCCTTTAGCTTAGTGGTGGTGACGTGAAGTCATGTGACCGTGCTGTAGTTCCTCTATAGCCCAACATTAGCCTTCTTTAGCTTAGCGGTGGTCACGTGAAGTCATGTGACCGTGCTGTAGTTCCTTATAGCCCAACATTAGCCTCCTTTAGCTTAGCGGAGGTGACGTGAAGTCATGTGACCGTGCTGTAGTTCCTTTATAGCCCAACATTAGCCTTCTTTAGCTTAGCATTCAACGTTTGTTTAACACGGAGATTATTTTCTACATAATCCAAAATCAGATGGAGAAATCCCATTGGACCAGGGAGATGCTGCCTTCAGGGTCCACTACAGAAATGCCACATCCCTGCACCGCTCTATAATCCCTCCTCTTCCTCCTCCAGATGAGTTCCACACCTGTGAAGGCTCCTCCTCTTCCTCCTCCTGCTCTTCCTCTTCCTCTTCCTCGTCCTCCATCAGTGTTGGTCGCATGCGTTGTGTAATCTGTCATCGCGGGTTCAACTCCCGCAGCAACCTCCGCTCTCACATGAGGATTCACACGCTGGACAAACCCTTCGTCTGCCGCTTCTGCAACAGACGCTTCAGCCAGTCGTCGACTCTGAGGAATCACGTGCGTCTGCACACCGGAGAGCGACCGTACAAGTGCCTCGTCTGCCAGTCCGCCTACTCCCAGCTGGCCGGGCTGCGCGCGCATCAGAAGAGCGCCCGGCACCGACCGTCTGCAGATGCTAATGCTAAGGCTAACGCCATCGCTATCGCCGCCGCGGGGGGAGGGAACATGATGGTGCACTCCCCTCAGAATCACCCCCCCCAGCTGAGCATGCCTCACCCAGCCTCTCTGGTTCACCACATACCCACCATGGTGCTGTGAGAGGCACCACTGAACTAGAGCTACTGAAGTATACCTTTCTCAGCAGTTTTAAACACGTTGTTAAAGTTGTAAATTGAAAACAGATCAACAGAAAAGCTGGCTCGGTTTAGCTCAATATTGTGGTTGAAACTATTGATCAATCGACCCTAAAAATGAACTAAACTCCATCCAGTCACAGTTGAAGGGTAACATTGCGTATCGTATCCCGGGTAACGTCAGAAACCGTAGAAGTTCTGGTTAAAGTTGTACATTGAAAACAGATTTTTGTATTCCTCCTGGCTAGGTTCAGCTAAACTTCGTGGTCCGCCTTCCAAGAGGTACGTTTAATATGTGACGGACGTACATTGAAAAGAGCCGGATTAGCCGTACGTCACGAATCCTCTGACGCTACCAATCAACGAGTATAAGATTTTGCTTTGGCCTTAGAAAAGTACTCGTTTGAAGAACTGACGCTCCCATTGAACTCAAGTCCGTCCAGTCGAAGGGTAACGTTACGTATCTTATCCCTCAGAGACCGTAGAAGTTTGAACACGTGGTTTTCGTTGTAAACGGAAACGGAACCACTTGGTTGAGAGAAGAAACAACATTGGGTTTCGGCCACATGAGAGGTGAGAGGGCCTGAGTCACAGCAGAACGATAACTGGTGAATTATACATTTGAACCAAACTGCGTCCTCAATAACCGTGAAGGGTAACGTCAGCAGTTTTAAAAACGCGGTTAAAATTGTAAATTGAAAAAGATCAACAGATTTTAAATCCTGCTGGCGAGGTTTCACTACACATCGTGGTTTGAAACATATTTAAAAAAAGCCAGATTAGTCGTACGTCTTGAATCCTCTTACGAACCTGCGTCGTTGGAGCAAAGAAACCCCGGCTAGGTTGAGATAAAGACTGAAGCTGTTGATCAATCAACACTAAAACGGACGTTCCCATTGAACCCGTCCAGTCGAAGGGTAACGTCACGTATCTCACGGTCAGTTTTAAACACGTGGTTAAAGTTGTAAATGCAAACAAGAAACAAACAAAGCGAAACGACCAGCTTGGAATAAACATCGTGGGTCGACTCAGAACACGTTTTATTATTACAGATGTCTGGTTTCCAAAGGGACACGAACTCTCGCTCTGGAGTCTTCGTGGCGTACGCTGGAGACTCATCCCACACCACGACGTGCTTTTCAAAACACCGTACAGATGTTGAACCTGGAAGCGTCAGTTCTCTAAACAAAAGTCCTCAACACACCGGTGACGCTCAATCAGAGGACTCGGCGCGTCGTTGGTAGGGCCAGAAAACCTCTTCCTCGCCTGGCGCTGAATGAGGATCGATCCCGTTAAATGCAGTTGTTTACGTGCATCGTGTATGTCTGCATTAGGACACGTTGACATCACCCTGGAGGAGCTTTCAGGTGATTGTCTCGCACCACATTGGGTGCAAGTGTAGGTTAATTAGAGGATTTATTAAATGATCAAGCACGAAGCACGTGTACTTATTTACAGCATCATAGTTATTTATAATAAAAGGTGGGAGGACTGCATTTCTGAAAAGCGCTTTTATTTTGCAATTAACGCACACACACACACACACACACACACGCGCGCACACACACACACCGTCTCTTCACACTGATCCTTGAAAGTGTTGCATGCTGGGACGTTGTTAGCCCTATCAGTGTCCGTGAGACGTCGCGCTGCTCTGCACGCTGCTCTGTAACGTAAAGTAAGTGTGTGTGATGGAAACTCAGAGGACGTCCTGCAGAGTCTCTACACATCGTGCTGATTGTTGGTCCCTTCTCGTGGCACAAATACACTTTATATACTGTGCACAAAGTGTGAAGCTACCGTCATGTCTCTGAAAGTCCCAATAAGCAGATCCCGTATCCTACAAAGTCAGATTGCAGTGTTTTTAATGGAGTCTGGCGGCTTAGAAGTACACGACAATGTACGTAAGCAACACTTAAAAATAACAACAAATACCAGTTGAGGTATCCACGATATTTAGGATGCTTCCACAGCTCCAGCTTGCCGTCAGATGCTGCTCTGCGCTCTCACGCGATGTAACCTCGCGGAACACGGATCTCCCGCCAAAATGTGCGTGTTTTGAGTTGATGTGAAACAGCTGGGAAACTATATATCAGTGATTATAGGTTCGTCTCGCGCGGCTGTGAACTAGACCTCCTCTTAGCTGCATGCTAACAGGGGCGCCTCTACAGACTCAGATGTGTAATTATTATGAATGATATTATTATTCTGTGTTGACCCCACGTTGGGTGCGCGCGGGTTCAGGAGAGGAACCTCCGTGCTCACGCGACCCGGTGGATCAGCAGCTCCATCTGGTGGCGGCTTCTCGCATGTACATCGACTGTCAGAGTATACTCATGTGAATATAAATGTGCTTTGAGCATTTTAAGAAATTAATTCAACCGTCACTTTATCAGACGTCACATGTGTGAAGTATGTTGAGTTAAAGGACGTTGTATTTGAGCGTGTATATACTCCTAATAAAGTATTACTAAAGTCTGTCTGTGTGTTTTTATACGTATCATTAAGATCCAGCTGAACAACCAGAACCAGTACTACTGTAGGTACAAATACTCTCAGAGAAAGCAAGTACTACTGTAGGTACATACTCTCAGAGAGAAGCAAGTACTACTGTAGGTACAAATATACACTCTCAGAGAGAAGCAAGTACTACTGTAGGTACACATATATACTCTCAGAGAGAAGCAAGTACTACTGTAGGTACAAATATATACTCTCAGAGAGAAGCAAGTACTAGTAGGTACAATTTACTCTCAGAGAGAAGCAAGTACTACTGGTACAAATACTCTCAGAGAGAAGCAAGTACTACTGTAGGGACACATACTCTCAGAGAGAAGCAAGTACTACTGTAGGGACACATACTCTCAGAGAGCAAGTACTACTGTAGGACACATACTCTCAGAGAGAAGCAAGTACTACTGTAGGACACATACTCTCAGAGAGACACAAGTACTACTGTAGGTACACATATACTCTCAGAGAGAAGCAAGTACTACTGTAGGTACACATTATACTCTCAGAGAGAAGCAAGTAGCCTACTACTGTAGGTACACATATATACTCTCAGAGAGAAGCAAGTACTACTGTAGGTACACATATATACTCTCAGAGAGAAGCAAGTACTACTGTAGGTACACATACTCTCAGAGAGAAGCAAGTACTACTGTAGGTACACATTATCTCTCAGAGAGAAGCAAGTACTACTGTAGGTACACATACTCTCAGAGAGAAGCAAGTACTATAGGTACATATACTCTCAGAGAGAAGCAAGTACTACTGTAGGTACACATACTCTCAGAGAGAACAAGTACTACTGTAGGTACAATATATACTCTCAGAGAGAGCAAGTACTACTACTGTAGGTACATATACACTCTCAGAGAGAAGCAAGTACTACTGTAGGTACATACTCTCAGAGAGACACAAGTACTACTGTAGGTACAATATACTCTCAGAGAGAAGCAAGTACTACTGTAGGTACACATACTCTCAGAGAGAGCACAAGTACTACTGTAGGTACACATACTCTCAGAGAGAAGCAAGTACTACTGTAGGTACACATATACTCTCAGAGAGAAGCAAGTACTACTGTAGGTACACATACTCTCAGAGAGACACAAGTACTACTGTAGGTACTATACTCTCAGAGGACACAAGTACTACTGTAGGTACACATATACTCTCAGAGAGAAGCAAGTACTACTGTAGGTACACATACTCTCAGAGAGAACAAGTACTACTGTAGGTACACATACTCTCAGAGAAGCAAGTACTACTGTAGGTACACATATACTCTCAGAGAGAAGCAAGTACTACTGTAGGTACATATACTCTCAGAGAGAAGCAAGTACTATAGGTACACTACTCTCAGAGAGAAGCAAGTACTACTGTAGGTACACATACTCTCAGAGAGACACAAGTACTACTGTAGGTACAATATATACTCTCAGAGAGAAGCAAGTACTACTGTAGGTACACATACTCTCAGAGAGAAGCAAGTACTACTGTAGGTACACATACTTCAGAGAGAAGCAGTACTACTGTAGGTACACATACTCTCAGAGAAGCAAGTACTACTGTAGGTACACATACTCTCAGAGAGAAGCAAGTACTACTGTAGGTACACATATACTCTCAGAGAAGCAAGTACTACTGTAGGTACAATACTCTCAGAGAGAAGCAAGTACTACTGTAGGTACACATATACTCTCAGAGAGAAGCAAGTACTACTGTAGGTACACATACTCTCAGAGAGAAGCAAGTACTACTGTAGGTACACATTTACTCTCAGAGAGAAGCAAGTACTACTGTAGGTACACATACTCTCAGAGAGAAGCAAGTACTACTGTAGGGACACATACTCTCAGAGAGAAGCAAGTACTACTGTAGGGACACATACTCTCAGAGAGACACAAGTACTACTGTAGTAGGTACACATATACTCTCAGAGAGAAGCAAGTACTACTGTAGGTACACATATATACTCTCAGAGAGAAGCAAGTACTACTGTAGGTACACATACTCTCAGAGAGAACAAGTACTACTGTAGGTACACTACTCTCAGAGAGAAGCAAGTACTACTGTAGGTACACATACTCTCAGAGAGAACAAGTACTACTGTAGGTACACATATATACTCTCAGAGAGAAGCAAGTACTACTGTAGGTACACATATATACTCTCAGAGAGAAGCAAGTACTACTGTAGGTAAAAACTACTCTCAGAGAGAAGCAAGTACTACTGTAGGTACACATACTCTCAGAGAGAAGCAAGTACTACTGTAGGTACACATATATACTCTCAGAGAGAAGCAAGTACTACTGTAGGTACACATACTCTCAGAGAGAAGCAAGTACTACTGTAGGTACACATACTCTCAGAGAGAACAAGTACTACTGTAGGTACAAATATATACTCTCAGAAGAGCAGCAAGTACTACTGTAGGTACAAATATACACTCTCAGAGAGAAGCAAGTACTACTGTAGGTACACATACTCTCAGAGAGACACAAGTACTACTGTAAGTAACATATATACTCTCAGAGAGAAGCAAGTACTACTGTAGGTACACATACTCTCAGAGAGAAGCAAGTACTACTGTAGGTACAATATACTCTCAGAGGAAGCAAGTACTACTGTAGGTACACATACTCTCAGAGAGACACAAGTACTACTGTAGTACACATATACTCTCAGAGAGAAGCAAGTACTACTGTAGGTACACATACTCTCAGAAGAAGCACGTACTACTGTAGGTACACATACTCTCAGAGAGACAGTACTACTGTAGGTACAATATACTCTCAGAGAGAAGCAAGTACTACTGTAGGTACACATTACTCTCAGAGAAGCAAGTACTACTGTAGGTACATACTCTCAGAGAGACACAAGTACTACTGTAGGTACAATATATACTCTCAGAGAGACAGCAAGTACTACTGTAGGTACATATACACTCTCAGAGAGAAGCAAGTACTACTGTAGGTACACATACTCTCAGAGAGACACAAGTACTACTGTAGGTACACATACTCTCAGAGAGAAGCAAGTACTACTGTAGGTACATATATACTCTCAGAGAGAAGCAAGTACTACTGTAGGTACACATACTCTCAGAGAGAAGCAAGTACTACTGTAGGTACACATACTCTCAGAGAGAAGCAAGTACTACTGTAGGTACAAATATATACTCTCAGGAAGAAGCAAGTACTACTGTAGGTACACATACTCTCAGAGAGAGCAGTACTACTGTAGGTACATATACTCTCAGAGAGAAGCAAGTACTACTGTAGGTACAAATATACTCTCAGAGAGAAGCAAGTACTACTGTAGGTGTAAATATATACTCTCAGAGAGACACAAGTACTACTGTAGGTACAAATATACACTCTCAGAGAGAGACACAAGTACTACTGTAGGTACAAATATACACTCTCAGAGAGAAGCAAGTACTACTGTAGGTACAATATACACTCTCAGAGAGAACAAGTACTACTGTAGGTACATATACTCTCAGAGAGACACAAGTACTACTGTAGGTACAAATATATACTCTCAGAGAGAGAGCAAGTACTACTGTAGGTACAATATACTCTCAGAGAGAAGCAAGTACTACTGTAGGTACAATATACTCTCAGAGAGACAAGTATACTGTAGGTACACATACTCTCAGAGAGAAGCAAGTACTACTGTAGGTACACATACTCTCAGAGAGAAGCAAGTACTACTGTAGGTACAACATATATACTCTCAGAGAGAAGCAAGTACTATAGGTACACATACTCTCAGAGAGAAGCAAGTACTACTGTAGGTACACATACTCTCAGAGAGACACAAGTACTACTGTAGGCAAATATATACTCTCAGAGAGAAGCAAGTACTACTGTAGGTACAAATATACACTCTCAGAGAGAAGCAAGTACTACTGTAGGTACAAAATATATACTCTCAAAGAAGCAAGTACTACTGTGTACAATATATACTCTCAGAGAGAAGCAAGTACTACTGTAGGTACACATACTCTCAGAGGAAGCAAGTACTACTGTAGGTACACATACTCTCAGAGAGACACAAGTACTACTGTAGGTACAAATATACACTCTCAGAGAGAAGCAAGTACTACTGTAGGTACACATACTCTCAGAGAGAAGCAAGTACTACTGTAGGTACACATACTCTCAGAGAAGCACGTACTACTGTAGGTACACATACTCTCAGAGAGAACAAGTACTACTGTAGGTACAATATACTCTCAGAGAGAAGCAAGTACTACTGTAGGTACACATACTCTCAGAGAGAACAAGTACTACTGTAGGTACACATACTCTCAGAGAGACACAAGTACTACTGTAGGTACACAATATACACTCTCAGAGAGAAGCAAGTATACTGTAGGTACACATACTCTCAGAGAGACACAAGTACTACTGTAGGTACACATACTCTCAGAGAGACACAAGTACTACTGAAGAAATGAATTATGTAAATTACAGAATTTACTGTCTTGCAATTTATTGCTTAAATATGAACACAACATATACATTCAGAGCAATTGTTATCATGTAAAATGTTTTTAAAAAATAATTATATCACACATGTATACATCAGAGTTCCCGTTAGCCGGTAATTACCGGACTAAGACCGGTAAAATATGCTGAAGACTGGCAATCTAAATCTCTCCGGTCAAAGTGTCCGTTCAAAATAATTTCCGCTTAGCGCATACCACATCAGTTGCGCAACTTGCACCATTTATGTGACAGACAAGCAGACCCGGCGCAGACATACGTCTCTGGGCGGGCATTTGATGACCACGGGCGGGCGGCCCACCCCGAAACTTACATTTCCCGGGAAAACTGAATTGTGAAAGAGCTGACATGCTGAAAACCCAACGCCTGCAGGGGGTCTGGGGAGATTCTCCCCCAGGAGATTTTTTGAAATACTAACATAAAATACACATTCTGGTACTCTCTTGAGAAGAAACATAAATACATCTATTACCACAAGACTATTTAAAAAAATGAATGCCATTTTAGTTTGTTGTTACTTTGTTCTGAAAGCTGAACCTGCTGCTCCTCACAGAGAGAAGAGGGAAGAGGCTGTGAGTTACTTTACATGGTGGATCAGGGAGGATAGCCCCCATTGTTCTGTGTGTCAACATGAAGACAGCCCACACACCTATCAATCATCACACCGTGGGGTCTGATTTCATTAGTGATTTCTATCAACACGTAATGTTGTATCGATGTAGATAGAGATGTACTACAGCAAAAATATTCTCCGTGGGGACTTCCTGCAACAACACCACGTCGTTATCTTGATTCTGATTGGCCAGAAGACATTATCAAAGATGTTCTATTGAGAAGACGATCACTACGTGACAAAAGTTTTCAAACCGTTTCTAGTCTTCGGTATTTCCTGCTGTCTGTGCAGTTTACTCCGCGCGAGTCGGCGGACTTTATTTTGCTTACTTTAAAGGCCCTGACACACCAAGCAGTCACCAGAGGACTAGCCGACGCTGAAGTCGGCTGTTGCCTGGCCGTGTTCTCCTGCGTTTTGGCCATGTGTCGCACGGGAACACACCGCACCGACTTCAGTGCGTGAGTGGCAATAACTCTCCTTACCAGCAGGCGGCGGGTAGTGTGTATTCGTCATTCAAAAGAGGCAACAACCGGAAGACAGAGAAGAAGAAGAGTATCTTTTCTCCGTAATATCGTACAGAGCTGGCCTCTCCTGGATCAAGGTGATGAGCAGGTCTTCGTTTGCATCATTCCAGATCGCCATGATGAGATGAAATGAATAGCAGTTGTGTGTGCCTTCTTAAATCGTTTGTTTACGTCCCTCACTTCCGCTTCGCTTCTCATGCACTGATTCGCTAGCTGAACAGCCAATCAGAGTGATATTTGGTCCGACTGCCAGACCCGATGCATGGCCGATTCAACATGTTGAATCGGCCATGCATCGGGTCTGGCAGTCCAAATAAGGCGTGTCACGGTCGACGGTGCGGGGACACACCAACCTGACTACGGCGCCGCGAATGCCCGACAGCCTCTGACGGCCTCTGACTCCCAAATCGGGTTGGTGGGTGTCAGGGCCTTAAAATCATTCTTCATGGTGGGGCTGAGCCATCTCTTGGTATGGGTGTAGCCTGCCCCAGTATACGCTGGCGCTGCCACTGAGCATTAATAAAACAATTAAATGTTGTATTCAGCCCTGATTAAAGCAGCGGGCCCAAATCCTGGATGGGCGGGGCCCGGCCCCATGGGGCCCGCCCACGACGCCGGGTCTGCAGACAAGACTAGTCAATTATAATGTCTAACACTTAGGCCCTTTCTCATTTCATCAAATCCCCCTCCTCGACTCCTCGACTCCTCGGTCCTCCTGTAGTGACCCGGAAATGAATTTCAGCGCGCCATGTTGAAGGACATCTCATTTCTCTAAATGCACTTCGAGGACCGAGGATCGAGCGTCGAGGAGCTATAACGAGGCTACACTGATGGGTCCTCCCGGTCCTCCACGGCTGCTTCGTGGATGCATTTCCGGCAACAGAGATGTTTCAAGAGTCGTGACGCACGGCCGGACTTTCTCAGCCAATCACAGCTCTGCATGCAGCCCTGGATTATTTTAGAAACTGCTCTCATCGCAACGCGATGTTTCCAGAGAAGCAGCTGTGAGGTCCGTGCAGAAAGCAGAGCAGTGTGTTAATATATATCACTCAGTAGAACAGGCCGACTCTTTTGCTTTAGTTTAGTAGATATCTACAAACAAAGAGTCCATACTTTTCTAACTCCATTTAGTGCTTCACAATAAAATACACCACGGCTGTAGCTGATTATGGAGCTGTATATGCGTGTGTGTGGGTACAGTGTGTAGGTGTGTGTGGTACAGTGTGTGCGTCGATGCAGCGGACAGACAGGTCTCAGTTGGTGTGGTGTCCTCTGCTTACTTGTAATACTTGTAAATAAAACTTTTGCCCGTAATTTATTTTCCTCATTGTAGCGACCAGGGGGGGGGGGATATATCCAGTCTCTGATAGTGTTACGTTGTTATGAGAGTGCTCTGTTTGATTCTGAAATGGTATATATTATATAAATATATACATATGTGTGTGTCCCCGTCTGTAGTGTTATCGTCTCATGACCCGCCCTGTGAATGAATCAAAGTAAATAGAAGAGGTCTTGAACACATGTGTCCTCAGACAGAGGCTGAGCCTCCTGTCATCATAATGGACGTCTCTTTAAGATGCCGCTCAGACGGAGAGGAGTTCTCCTTCTCTCACCGCCTGCTGCTTCCCCTCCTCTCCTCGGTTCCCTCCTCGGCTCCTCCGCTCGCATCTCCTGTGGGCGGGACTAAGTATCGAGGATAGGAGTCGAGGAGGGGAGTTAGAGAAATGAGAAAGGGCCTTAATGTGGAGAAAGAGATGTCCTATGGGTTGATTGTGCGTTGATCTGTTGGTAATGCCTCGGGGTTCGGTGGGCATGTAAACAATGCATAATGCTGCGCTATACTTTGTGGCCTCACCCAGTTGCATAGCGACACTTATTGTTTAGGTGTCTTTTAATAAGCAGGTAGTCCTATCATTAGCTAGAACTAGCTGGATCTGATCGATATGGACATAAACGCGAGTCTGATCTGACGGGAGAGAGAGATCAGCTGCTGCTGACGAGTCGACACGCAGCTCTGCATGATCACTTGCAGCGGTAAGCGGACAAAACACACACTTCAGGTTAGAATATCACACGTAGCTATTTTAATGACCTCTCAAAACTACCGTAACTAGTTATAGATGTGTTTAGTTTTACTGTGGGGTCACATTACTGATCCGTGAGCTGCATGATACTGACGGGCTGTCAGGAGGGAGAGCGCTCCGTTTATTATTCCCGTGTATTGTAAATTATGTTCACTTTTTGAATAATGGAGTTAATCTGCTATCATTAGTTTGTTTAATATCGAAACATTTCAATTTGTTTTAAAGCTCAATAAATAACAAAGAAGACCTTTGACCGGCTCTTTTTCATTGTCCGGAAGATTTA
This sequence comes from Chaenocephalus aceratus, assembly GCA_023974075.1. Lineage (NCBI taxonomy): Eukaryota > Metazoa > Chordata > Actinopteri > Perciformes > Channichthyidae > Chaenocephalus > Chaenocephalus aceratus. Next base: position 25,492 of record JAMFTG010002268.1, read on the forward strand.
AACTTTAACGGACATGTTGACCGGAGAAAAAATATTCTAACAGGAACTCACATACAACAACCTCCACTCTCTGTACCCCGTAGAGCAGGTCTGCCTCCACTCTCTGTACCCCGTAGAGCAGGTCTGCCTCCACTCTCTGTACCCCGTAGAGCAGGTCTGCCTCCACTCTCTGGACCCGTAGAGCAGGTCTGCCTCCACTCTCTGTACCCCGTAGAGCAGGTCTGCCTCCACTCTCTGTACCCAGTAGAGCAGGTCTGCCTCCACTCTCTGGACCCCGTAGAGCAGGTCTGCCTCCACTCTTGTACCCAGAGCGCAGGTCTGCCTCCACTCTCTGGACCCCGTAGAGCAGGTCTGCCTCCACTCTCTGGACCCCGTAGAGCAGGTCTGCCTCCACTCTCTGTACCCAGTAGAGCAGGTCTGCCTCCACTCTCTGGACCCCGTAGAGCAGGTCTGCCTCCACTCTCTGTACCCAGTAGAGCAGGTCTGCCTCCACTCTCTGGACCCGTAGAGCAGGTCTGCCTCCACTCTGTACCCAGTAGAGCAGGTCTGCCTCCATTCTCTGGACCCAGTAGAGCAGGTCTGCCTCCACTCTCTGTACCCAGTAGAGCAGGTCTGCCTCCACTCTCTGTACCCGTAGAGCAGGTCTGCTGCCTCCACTCTCTGTACCCAGTAGAGCAGGTCTGCCTCCACTCTCTGACCCGTAGAGCAGGTCTGCCTCCACTCTCTGGACCCGAGAGCAGGTCTGCCTCCACTCTGGACCCGTAGAGCAGGTCTGCCTCCACTCTGTACCCGTAGAGCAGGTCTGCCTCCACTCTGGACCCAGTAGAGCAGGTCTGCCTCCACTCTCTGGACCCGTAGAGCAGGTCTGCCTCCACTCTCTGGACCCCGTAGAGCAGGTCTGCCTCCACTCTCTGTACCCAGTAGAGCAGGTCTGCCTCCACTCTCTGTACCCAGTAGAGCAGGTCTGCCTCCACTCTCTGTACCCCGTAGAGCGGTCTGCCTCCACTCTCTGTACCCCGTAGAGCAGGTCTGCCTCCACTCTCTGTACCCCGTAGAGCAGGTCTGCCTTCACTCTCTGGACCCGTAGAGCAGGTCTGCCTCCACTCTCTGGACCCGTAGAGCAGGTCTGCCTCCACTCTCTGTACCCAGTAGAGCAGGTCTGCCTCCACTCTCGTACCCAGTAGAGCAGGTCTGCCTCCACTCTCTGTACCCGTAGAGCAGGTCTGCCTCCACTCTCTGGACCCAGTAGAGCAGGTCTGCCTCCACGTCTGTACCCAGTAGAGCAGGTCTGCCTCCACTCTCTGTACCCGTAGAGCAGGTCTGCCTCCATTCTCTGGACCCCGTAGAGCAGGTCTGCCTCCACTCTCTGTACCCCGTAGAGCAGGTCTGCCTCCACTCTCTGTACCCCGTAGAGCAGGTCTGCCTCCACTCTCTGGACCCCGTAGAGCAGGTCTGCCTCCACTCTCTGTACCCAGTAGAGCAGGTCTGCCTCCACTCTCTGTACCCCGTAGAGCAGGTCTGCCTCCACTCTCTGTACCCCGTAGAGCAGGTCTGCTCCACTCTTTACCCCGTAGAGCAGGTCTGCCTCCACTCTCTGTACCCCGTAGAGCGGTCTGCCTCCACTCTCTGGACCCCGTAGAGCAGGTCTGCCTCCACTCTCTGGACCCAGTAGAGCAGGTCTGCCTCCACTCTCTGTACCCGTAGAGCAGGTCTGCCTCCACTCTCTGTACCCCGTAGAGCAGGTCTGCCTCCACTCTCTGGACCCGTAGAGCAGGTCTGCCTCCACTCTCTGGACCCCGTAGAGCAGGTCTGCCTCCACTCTCTGGACCCGTAGAGCAGGTCTGCCTCCACTCTCCTGTACCCCGTAGAGCAGGTCTGCCTCCACTCTCTGGACCCCGTAGAGGCAGGTCTGCCTCCACTCTCTGGACCCCGTAGAGCAGGTCTGCCTCCACTCTCTGGACCCTGTAGAGCAGGTCTGCCTCCACGCTCTGTACCCCGTAGAGCAGGTCTGCCTCCACTCTCTGTACCCCGTAGAGCAGGTCTGCCTCCACTCTCTGTACCCAGTAGAGCAGGTCTGCCTCCACTCTCTGTACCCCGTAGAGCAGGTCTGCCTCCACTCTCTGGACCCCGTAGAGCAGGTCTGCCTCCACTCTCTGTACCCAGTAGAGCAGGTCTGCCTCCACTCTCTGTACCCCGTAGAGCAGGTCTGCCTCCACTCTCTGTACCCCGTAGAGCAGGTCTGCCTCCACTCTCTGTACCCCGTAGAGCAGGTCTGCCTCCACGCTCTGTACCCCGTAGAGCAGGTCTGCCTCCACTCTCTGGACCCCGTAGAGCAGGTCTGCCTCCACTCTCTGTACCCAGTAGAGCAGGTCTGCCTCCACTCTCTGTACCCTGTAGAGCAGGTCTGGCCTCCACTCTCTGTACCCAGTAGAGCAGGTCTGCCTCCACTCTCTGGACCCCGTAGAGCAGGTCTGCCTCCACTCTCTGGACCCCGTAGAGCAGGTCTGCCTCCACTCTCTGTACCCCGTAGAGCAGGTCTGCCTCCACTCTCTGTACCCAGTATAGCAGGTCTGCCTCCACTCTCTGGACCCTGTAGAGCAGGTCTGCCTCCACTCTCTGTACCCCGTAGAGCAGGTCTGCCTCCACTCTCTGTACCCTGTAGAGCAGGTCTGCCTCCACTCTCTGTACCCTGTAGAGCAGGTCTGCCTCCACTCTCTGACCCTGTAGAGCAGGTCTGCCTCCACTCTCTGGACCCCGTAGAGCAGGTCTGCCTCCACTCTCTGTACCCCGTAGAGCAGGTCTGCCTCCACTCTCTGGACCCCGTAGAGCAGGTCTGCCTCCACTCTCTGTACCCAGTAGAGCAGGTCTGCCTCCACTCTCTGTACCCCGTAGAGCAGGTCTGCCTCCACTCTCTGTACCCTGTAGAGCAGGTCTGCCTCCACTCTCTGGACCCAGTAGAGCAGGTCTGCCTCCACTCTCTGTACCCCGTAGAGCAGGTCTGCCTCCCACTCTCTGTACCCCGTAGAGCGGTCTGCCTTCCACTCTCTGGACCCCGTAGAGCAGGTCTGCCTCCACTCTCTGGACCCAGTAGAGCAGGTCTGCCTCCAACTCTCTGGACCCCGTAGAGCAGGTCTGCCTCCACTCTCTGTACCCCGTAGAGCAGGTCTGCCTCACTCTCTGTACCCCGTAGAGCAGGTCTGCCTCCACTCTCTGTACCCCCGTAGAGCAGGTCTGCCTCCACTCTCTGGACCCCGTAGAGCAGGTCTGCCTCCACTCTCTGGACCCAGTAGAGCAGGTCTGCCTCCACTCTCTGGACCCTGTAGAGCAGGTCTGCCTCCACTCTCTGTACCCCGTAGAGCAGGCTGCCTCCACTCTCTGTACCCGTAGAGCAGGTCTTGCCTCCACTCTCTGGACCCCGTAGAGCAGGTCTGCCTCCACTCTCTGTACCCCGTAGAGCAGGTTCTGCCTCCACTCTCTGTACCCTGTAGAGGCAGGTCTGCCTCCACTCTCTGTACCCTGTAGAGCAGGTCTGCCTCCACTCTCTGTACCCGTAGAGCAGTTCTCCCTCCACTCTCTGTACCCTGTAGAGCAGGTCTGCCTCCACTCTCTGGACCCCGTAGAGCCGGTCTGCCTTCACTCTCTGGAACCCCGTAGAGCAGGTCTGCCTTCACTCTCTGGACCCCGTAGAGCAGGTATGCCTCCACTCTCTGTACCCCCGTAGAGCAGGTCTGCCTCCACTCTCTGTACCCCGTAGAGCAGGTCCTGCCTCCACTCTCTGGACCCCGTAGAGCAGGTCTGCCTCCACTCTCTGTACCCAGTAGAGCAGGTCTGCCTCCACTCTCTGGACCCTCTAGAGCAGGTCTGCCTCCACTCTCTGGACCCCGTAGAGCAGGTCTGCCTCCACTCTCTGGACCCAGTAGAGCAGGTCTGCCTCCACTCTCTGTACCCCGTAGAGCAGGTCTGCCTCCACTCTCTGTACCCCGTAGAGCAGGTCTGCCTCCACTCTTCTGTACCCCGTAGAGCAGGTCTGCCTCCACTCTCTGGACCCCGTAGAGGCAGGTCTGCCTCCACTCTCTGTACCCAGTAGAGCAGGTCTGCCTCCACTCTCTGTACCCCGTAGAGCAGGTCTGCCTCCACTCTCTGGACCCCGTAGAGCAGGTCTGCCTCCACTCTCTGGACCCAGTAGAGCAGGTCTGCCTCCACTCTCTGTACCCCGTAGAGCAGGTCTGCCTCCACTCTCTGGACCCCGTAGAGCAGGTTCTCCCTCCACTCTCTGTACCCTGTAGAGCAGGTCTGCCTCCACTCTCTGTACCCCGTAGAGCAGGTCTGCCTCCACCTCTCTGGACCCCCGTAGAGCAGGTCTGCCTCCACTCTCTGGACCCAGTAGAGCAGGTCTGCCTCCACTCTCTGTACCCCGTAGAGCAGGTCTGCCTCCACTCTCTGGACCCCGTAGAGCAGGTCTGCCTCCACTCTCTGTACCCAGTAGAGCAGGTCTGCCTCCACTCTCTG
>JAMFTG010002268.1:35000-38135 GCA_023974075.1 Chaenocephalus aceratus
GAGTAAAAGTAGAAGTACCTCAGATCTTGTACTTGAGTAAAAGTAGAAGTACTCAGATCTTGTACTTTAGTAAAGTCGAAGTACTCTGATCTTGCTACTTGAGTAAAAGTAGAATTACTCAGATCTGTACTTTAGTAAAAGTAGAAGTACTCTGATCTTGTACTGAGTAAAAGTAGAAGTACTCAGATCTGGTACTGAGTAAAAGTAGAAGTACTCTGATCTTGTACTTGAGTAAAAGTAGAAGTACTCAGATCTTGTACTTGAGTAAAAGTAGAAGTACTCAATCTTGTACTTAGTAAAAGTAGAAGTACTCTGATCTTGTACTTGAGTAAAAGTAGAAGTACTCAGATCTGGTACTTGAGTAAAAGTAGAAGTACTCTGATCTTGTACTTGAGAAAAAGTAGAAGTACTCAGGTCTTGTACCTGAGTAAAAGTAGAAGTACTCAGATCTTGTACTTGAGTAAAAGTAGAAGTACTCAGATGTTTCTTTGAGATAAAGTAGAAGTACTCAGATCTTTCTTTGAGTAAAAGTAGAAGTACTCAGATGTCTCTCTGGTGAATCCACGAGACAACGCACTGTCTTTCGGTTCATTTCAAGTATTTCCCTTCCTCAAAAATATGGACTTTTTCTCACAAATTTTATTTTTTTATCTAATCTTGTAAATATTTAGAAGATATTTCTTCAATAGAGAATACCTGAGTTCAGTTGAGCTGATTTATATTCCTTGCCATGAGTTTTAGCCCGTACAGAATGTTATCCTTTCTCTTGAAATTACCAATTTAATGTAAAAATGAAATGTTTTTTCTTGATCTCTTTCCTGTAAATTAAGGACTTCAATCTCTGAGAGTTTTGTGATGAACATACTCACCTGTTGTGATATAATATATTAATATATTTAAATATTCGCTTCATGTTCTCTCTGCAGCTGCACCTAGGTCAGCTAGATAAGAGCGTGAGTCATGTGATCCTTCACGTCCAATCAGCTGAGATCAACCAGCACCTGTCAATCCCCGTCAGCCGAACCAACGGCTTCCTGTTCGTGCAGACCGACAAACCGCTGTACACCCCCCATCAGGCCGGTGAGGGAACTGCACCCCACACCGTAACAGCTGGAGATACCAGAGTACACACATCCTTTACTCAAGTAGAAGTACACACATCCTTTACTCAAGTAGAAGTACACACATCCTTTACTCAAGTAGAAGTACACACATCCTTTACTCAAGTAGAAGTACACACATCCTTTACTCAAGTAGAACTACAGATACTCGTGTTTAAAGATACTCTGGTGAAAGTAGAAGTACTGACTAAACTTCTTTACTCAAGTCAAAGTAAAGAGCTTTGAAGTGTACTTCAGTAAAAAGTACCCATAGCTAGCAGCTGCTTTAAAGAGTACCTGACCTCCCTTTATATTAATAGAACAATAATGTCATTGTTAGCTAATGAATGTTTCCATGGTGACCAACGGCAACATGACAACGTTTCCATTGGTCCCTCTTCTTTAGAGAAGACCAGGAAGTGATGGATACACGGATCGTGTTCCAACCAATAGGCACGCAGTGACTCTAAGAATAATGATCACGCACCAACACACATTCAGACTAAAGGAACCAGCTGTTTGGAACATGTGAGAAGTAGAAAGTACAGGTATTTGAGTTCAACATGTTAGAAGTAGAAAGTACAGGTATTTGGGTTCAACATGTAAGAAGTAGAAAGTACAGGTATTTGAGTTCAACATGTGAGAAGTAGAAAGTACAGGTTTGAGTTCAACATGAGAGAAGTAGAAAGTACAGGTATTTGGGTTCAACATGAGAGAAGTAGAAAGTACAGGTATTTGAGTTCAACATGTAAGAAGTAGAAAGTACAGGTATTTGAGTTCAACATGTAAGAAGTAGAAAGTACAGGTATTTGGGTTCAACATGTAAGAAGTAAAAGTACAGGTATTTGAGTTCAACATGTAAGAAGTAGAAAGTACAGGTATTTGAGTTCAACATGTAAGAAGTAGAAAGTACAGGTATTTGGGTTCAACATGTAAGAAGTAGAAAGTACAGGTATTGAGTTCAACATGTAAGAAGTAGAAAGTACAGGTATTTGAGTTCAACATGTAAGAAGTAGAAAGTACAGGTATTTGGGTTCAACATGTAAGAAGTAGAAAGTACAGGTATTTGAGTTCAACATGTAAGAAGTAGAAAGTACAGGTATTTGAGTTCAACATGTAAGAAGTAGAAAGTACAGGTATTTGAGTTCAACATGTAAGAAGTAGAAAGTACAGGTATTTGAGTTCAACATGTAAGAAGTAGAAAGTACAGGTATTTGAGTTCAACATGTAAGAAGTAGAAAGTACAGGTATTTGGGTTCAACATGTAAGAAGTAGAAAGTACAGGTATTTGAGTTCAACATGTAAGAAGTAGAAAGTACAGGTATTTGAGTTCAACATGTAAGAAGTAGAAAGTACAGGTATTTGAGTTCAACATGTAAGAAGTAGAAAGTACAGGTATTTGAGTTCAACATGTGAGAAGTAGAAAGTACAGGTATTTGGGTTCAACATGTAAGAAGTAGAAAGTACAGGTATTTGGGTTCAACATGAGAGAAGTAGAAAGTACAGGTATTTGAGTTGAACATGTAAGAAGTCCTAAAACCCTGACATGACTCAGCATTTTCTCACTTCCTGTCCACTTGGAAAACTCAGTTTTCTGAATGTGTTTCTGTGTTTCCAGTCAAAGTGAGAGCGTTCAGTTTGAACAGGAACTGAGACCGGCCCAATCGGAGCGTCTTCCTGACCTTCAAGTGAGTGAGTCACCTGTAGATGAACTAAAGACTCACCTGTAGATGAACTAAAGACTCACCTGTAGATGAACTAAAGACTCACCCTGTAGATGAACTAAAGACTCACCTGTAGATGAACTAAGACTCACCTGTAGATGAACTAACGACTCACCTGCAGATGAACTAAAGACTCACCTGAACTAAAGGACTCACCTGAACTAAAGACCTCACCTGTAGATGAACTAAAGACTCACCTGTAGATGAACTAAAGACTCACCTGCAGAACTAAGATACGAACTAAGACTCACCGTGAACTAAAGACTCACCTGTTAGATGAACTAAAGACTCACCTGTAGATGAACTAAAGG
>JAMFTG010002269.1:0-31791 GCA_023974075.1 Chaenocephalus aceratus
TCCTGCCGATACGTTTTAAAGAGGTCCCCTCTCCTGCCGATGCGTTTTAAAGAGTCCCTCTCCTGCTGATACGTTTTTAAAGAGTCCTCTCCTGCCGATACGTTTTAAAGAGTCTCTCTCCTGCTGATACGTTTTTAAAGAGTCCCTCTCCTGCCGATACGTTTTAAAGAGTCCCTCTCCTGCCGATGCGTTTTAAAGAGTCCCCTCTCCTACTGATACGTTTTAAAGAGTCCCTCTCCTGCCGATACGTTTTAAAGAGTCCCTCTACTGCTGATACGTTTTAAAAAGTCCCTCTCCTGCCTATACGTTTTAAAGAGTCCCTCTCCTGCTGATGCGTTTTAAAGAGTCCCTCTCCTGCTGATGTTCTTACTTGTCGAGTCGTCGTCTTCCTTTAGATATAAAAGTTCCTCATTTTGATCCAGCAGACGTTCAGCTACTTCTATCAGAGGGGAACAGATTAGTCTGCACGCAAACACACACACACACACCACACACACACACACACACACACACACACCACACACACACACACACACACACACGTATACATCACCTCAGGGACATTACATTGACTTACATGCATTTCCTGGAGACTTATCCTAACCCCCTTATGGGGACCTCCATTTTGTCCCCATAAGGGAGGCGAGTCCCCCACACGTGACTATGTAAACAGATGTAGGTCCCCACAAGTATAGTAATGCTAGACCACACACACACACCCTGGCGACCGGACATCTCCTTCATAATGCGCCTTCTCCTCGTTTTCCCATCACTGATTTTCCGTAAATCGTAAAGAAAACCAAAACGTGATTTATCTGTTTCCCGTTTGGTTTAAAAACCGAAATAACGTCGTTTTTTGGTTTTCCGTTTTTCGAAAAACCAAAAAAACGACACTGTTTTTTAAAAACGTTGTTAATATGTTTTGATGCATATTGTTCTAGTGTTTTGTTCAGGCTGTTGTCAATTCGCCTCGTTGCTGCTGCTGGTGAGTAAAGATTAAAATCGATTTTTGTTACAATTCAAACACATTTCAATTAAAAACCTTCGCCGACATCGCGTTAATTCATCGCGTTAATTCATCGCGTTTAATTCATCGCGTTAATTCATCGCGTTAATTCATCGCGTTAATTCATCGCGTAATTGAAACGGACATGTTAGAAAGCCATTTGTTGACCTTTTTAAAAAGATAAAAAATGGGTAAAAAACAGATTTCTTGTTTTTCTGGCTGATAATTATCATAATTATGACTTTCCTCAGAACAACTTTTTCTGTTTCTTATCGCGCCTCGTTTTATTTTGAAAAAGGTCACGTCTGTTTGCTCCGATCGCCCTACACCAATCACAGCCTGCAGAACACGTGGGGGGGGGGGGGGGGGGCAGAGAGAGAGATTCAGTTATCCTCATTTCACCTTCATGATGAAACACAGGGCGCTCTGAACATGACTCGGCACATTCCTCACTTACGTGTTCTCTTCCAGCTCGTGTGTGTTCTTATTTAGAGACAACACACGAGCCATGGACAGCCAAATAAAAAGTGCTGAGTCATGACACCTTACACACAGACACACACACACACACACACACACACACACACACACCACACACACACCACACACACAGAAACGTGTGTGTAAGGTGTCATGACTCAGCACTTTTTATTTGTTGACGTTTTTCTGATGGTCGCTGTTAAACTAATGATAGTGTGTGTATGTGTGTGTGTCTGTGTGTGTGTGGTATGTGTGTGTCTGTCTGTCTGTGTGTGTGTGTCTGTCTGTCTGTGTGTGTGTGTGTCTGTGTGTGTGTGTGTCTGTCTGTGTGTCTGGTGTGTGTGTGTGTATGTGTGTGTCGTCTGTGTGTTGTCTGTGTGTGTCTGTGTGTGTGTGTCTGTCTGTCTATGTGTGTGTGTCTGTGGTGTGTGTCTGTTGTGTGCTGTGTATGTGTGTGTCTGTCTGTGTGTGTATGTGTTGTGTGTGTCTGTGTATGTGTGGTGTCTGTCTGTCTGTGTATGTGTGTGTGTCTGTCGTGTGTGTGGTGTGTCTGTCTGTCTGTGTCTGTGTGTGTGTGTGTGTATGTGTGTGTGTCTGTGTGTGTATGTATGTTGTAAGTGTGTGTGTAAGTGTGTGTAGGTGTATATGTGTGTGTGTAAGTGTATACGTTGTGGTGGTGTGTGTGTTGTGTGTGTGTGTGTGTGTTGTGTGTGTGTCTGTTGTGTGTTGTGTGGTGTGTGTTGTGTGGTGTGGTGTGTGTGTGTGTGTGTGCCTGTGTGTGTGTGTGTATGTATGTGTGTGTTGTGTGTCTGTGTGTTGTATGGCTGTGTGGTGTGTCTGTGTGTGTGTGTATGGCTGTGTGTGTGTGTGTGTGTGTGTGTGTGTGTGTATGTATGTGTGTGTGTGTGTGGGTGTGTGTGTGTGTGTGTGTGTGTGGGTGTGTGTGTGTGTGTGTGTGTGTGTGTGTGTGTGTGGGTGTGTGTGTGCGTGTGTGTTGTGTGTGCGCGCGCGTGTGTGTGTGTGTGTGGGTGTGTGTGTATGTGGTGTGTGTGTGTGTGTGTGTGTGTGTGTGTGTGTGTGTGTGTGTGTGTGTGTGTGTGTGTGTGTGTGTGTGTGTGTGTGTGTGTGTGTGTGTATGTAACTGTAACGTAATGCTATTATTCTCATATCAATAAATCCCTCAGGGAATCTTCTGATACATTTCTGTGATGTTCTGCTTGCAACGGTTTGAGGCTAAATTCATTGTTTTTATTTTTACTATTTATGTTATCGTTTACAGTCAAACGTCCTCGAGGGGCTCGGAGGCGCGAAGCGACACGAGAGAGGAACAGAGGTCGTTAAAAGCTTTACTCCGAGTGAGGACTGACGGGACTGTCGGGGAGTCACGAGAACAACATTAAATTAAATATACAAAATTAATATGTGATGGCAATACAAATATATAAAGCTACAATTAATTAAAATATATTATTAGGGGTTTTGATTGGGTCTGATGTCGTTAGTGTCTGCGTGCTCGTGCAGATCTCCACTCGTCTCCGTCCTGATCCTCCGCCTCAGGGCGAAGAAACACTTTCATCAAAGAGCTTTCAGAGCCTCTTCATTTAAGCCGCTCCACCTTCCAGGCTTTCTGCTTTGAATCACGGACTTTCAAGGATTCCTGGAAGTCCCCGAGGGCGGTTTTATTATTCAAATCCTCCGTCAGATCTGAGTCCCGTCCGTTTACCCTGCAGCGCTTCTCCGAGAGGACGGCATGCGTTCATTAGAATGCATCAAGAGGACTATCATTGGCTGCGTTGGTGCTGCAGAACGGGCGACTCGTGGATCTGGACCAGAAACAGCTGATAATTAACATATCTGCCTTTCCATGAAATACGTAATAATAATAATAAGTACTCAGATCTTGTACTTGAGTAAGAGTAGAAGTACTACTATTGCTACCCATAGTACTACTACTACTACTACTACTACTACAGCTTATACTTCTAATGCAACTACTACTACTACTACTACAACAACTACTACTAACACTACTACTACACCACTACTACTATTACAACAACAACAACACAACAACAACACACAACAACAACAACAACAACAACTACGACGACTAACTACTACTACTACTACTACTACTACTTTTACTTGAGTAGATACAAGTAGAAGTACTCAGATCTGCTAATTGAGTGAAAAATCGAAGTACTTGTACTTGATTTAAAGTAGAAGTACTACTACTGCTACCCATAACTACTACTTATACTACTACTGCAACAACAGCTACTAATACGACTAGTACTACAACTTATACTACTACTACTACTACTACTACTACTACTACTACTACTACAGCTTATACTTCTAATGCAACTACAACAAACAACTACTACTAACACTATCTACTACCACTACTACTATTACTACTACTACAACAACAACAACAACAACAACAACAACAACTACTACTAGTACTCAGATCTGCTAATTGAGTGAAAATCGAAGTACTCCAGATGTTGTTCTTGAGTAAAGTAGAAGTACTCAGATCTTGTACTTGATTTAAAGTAGAAGTACTACTACTATACTACTACTACTACTACTACTACTACTACTACTACTACTACTACTACTACTACCTTTACTTGAGTAGATACAAGTAGAAGTACTCAGATCTGCTAATTGAGTGAAAATCGAAGTACTCAGATCTTGTACTTGATTTAAAGTAGAAGTACTACTACTGCTACCCATAACTACTACTTATACTACTACTGCAACAACAGCTTACTAATACGACTAGTACTACAACTTATACTACTACTACTACTACTACTACTACTACTACTACTACTACTTTTACTTGAGTAGATATACGTAGAAGTACTCAGATCTGCTAATTGAGTGAAAATCGAAGTACTCAGAAGTTGTACTGGAGTAAAAGTAGAAGTACCAGAGCGTAGGAATACTCTGTTACAGTAAAAGTAGAAAAGTATTAGCATCAACATATAGTTAAGTAGCAAAAGTAAAAGCTGGTAGCTCCCAATCTCTCCAGTGGGTGTTCCTTTCCCGGAGAGGCATGAGCGAGATAATGAATCCCTTTAGTAGCAGTGGGAAGCGAACTTAGTGAAGGCACACAGACGTCCCTTCCTCTGACACGTCCCTCTCCACGTTGTATCTGTCGTTAGCAGTCGCAGCGTGTCCTTGTTTCCACAGAGGCTGCTTCAGTCTGATATCTACTGCCGGCTGCCTTCGTGTCAAACTTCTTTATTTATAGTCCGGAGAGTCGACCGAGCGTAAACACTCTCTCTGTCAGAACCGCTTCGGATTGGTTTTTCAACTCGAGCTTTGGCTCTCGCGTTCAGGCCACAGTCTGCCTCTGCTCTTGTGTTTCTCTCGGACACAGTCCCACAGTTTCCCAACGGAATCAAAATGTGAAATGACAACGTGGCAGATGGTGGAGAATTACATTAAACCCACATTAGGAAGCGATTTATTTCCCTAAGTGGAGTCATCTCAAGGTCCTTTGGCGTGCTTTAAATGCTCTTTTTTATCCTTGGTTACATCTCCTGTCACTTTTATAATAGTGAAATATTATCACGACAAATCAGCAGGAAGTAAACTAAATAATTACCCCTAAGCAGGGGCGGACTGGGGGGAAAAAGTGGCCCGGGGATTAATTGACAGACAGGCCCACTTAATGCGCGGCATGTATCGGCCGGCCGGCGACGAAAGTATGTTACTTAACAAAAAACCCTGCATTTAATGTTATTTTGGACAATTATTCATATAGTAATCACATCGAGCCCTTGAGTTGCCTAGAGCAAAAATAGTTACGGCATATATTTAGTGATTTTAATGTTAACAGATTATTGATGCAATAACATTTTGACCCAATCTGCCTGACTTGACACATGGAATAAAACATGGGCGACGTACGAAGCATCCTCAATGTGGGTGAGACAATTTAATTTAGGGGGTGTGGGCAGGTGGTGGACCTCACCTCCTCTAGGGGGGTCCGGGGGCAAGCTCCCCCGGGAAGATTTTTTTTTTTTTAAATGTCGAAGTTAAATGCATCAATCTGGTCCATTTTGAGAGCAACATTAGGGACTAAATCTATGGCAGTCAGTGGGGGCTTGGACTGTGAGCCGTAGGGTCGCCGGTTCAAGTCCCCGACCAGACCTATTTGGAGTGTGGACTTCTACTTGGAGAGGTCCCAGTTCACCTCCTGCCCTGCCGTGGTGCCCTTGAGCAAGAAACCAGACAAGGCTGTACCTTTAGTAATGAATATTGCATGTTGTGAGGAAATCTTTCCACCAATAATTCCAATAAGTATTCCAAAATGTCTTCACTTCAGGTTTACGAAAGTAACTGTAATCAGATTACTCATTTTTCAAATGTAACACGAGCTGAATACAGTTACTTGATTTTTGTATTCTGATTACGTAACGCCGTTACATGTATTCCGTTACAACCCAACCCTGGCCACACCCCACTGGGCTGAGCTGGGCCGGAACACTTACAAATGTGGGCCGGTAGGATTTAGGCAAAAAAAAAGATTTTTTTTTTTTTAGAAACTTTTTTTTTTGTGTTGGCCCTCCGGCCCACACACAGCACCGGCCCACCGGGGAAACTCCCGGTATTCCCGATGGCCAGTCCGCCCCTGCCCCTAAACAAGTGTCTAAATGAGACGACTCAACATCATCACACACATTAGCCTCCTTTAGCTTAGCGGTGGTGACGTGAAGTCATGTGACCGTGCTGTAGTTCCTTTATAGCCCAACATTAGCCACCTTTAGCTTAGCGGTGGTGACGTGAAGTCATGTGACCGTGCTGTAGTTCCTGTATAGCCAACATTAGCCTCCTTTAGCTTAGCGGTGGTGACGTGAAGTCATGTGACCGTGCTGTAGTTCCTTTATAGCCCAACATTAGCCACCTTTAGCTTAGCGGTGGTGACGTGAAGTCATGTGACCGTGCTGTAGTTCCTTTATAGCCCAACATTAGCCACCTTTAGCTTAGCGGTGGTGACGTGAAGTCATGTGACCGTGCTGTAGTTCCTTTAGAGCCCAACATTAGCCGCCTTTAGCTTAGCGGTGGTGACGTGAAGTCATGTGAACCGTGCTGTAGTTCCTTTATAGCCCAACATTAGCCACCTTTAGCTTAGCGGTGGTGACGTGAAGTCATGTGACCGTGCTGTAGTTCCTTTATAGCCCAACATTAGACGCCTTTAGCTTAGCGGTGGTGACGTGAAGTCATGTGACCGTGCTGTAGTTCCTTTATAGCCCAACATTAGCCGCCTTTAGCTTAGCGGTGGTGACGTGAAGTCATGTGACCGTGCTTTAGTTCCTCTATAGCCCAACATTAGCCTCCTTTAGCTTAGCGGTGGTCAGGGAGACGGGTCCAAAAAAGACATTTGAAATCCCTTCACCACCTTTTAGAGAAAAAAACACAACAAATATATTTAGAAAGTTGAGGTTCAACGGTATAAGAAGTCAAAGAAGTGACGACGCATGCTAGCAAAGTGTTGAAACTCTCCAAAAAGTCTCCTGGAGTGGAACTCTGGAGGTAATTAGGCGTAACAGCAAACGAAGAGGGCAGACAGGAAAGGGCAGACAGCAAACTGCACCAATTACCTCAAAACAAACACCAACAGTAAATACTGAGTCGTGTTTCCTCCCGATGCTTGGGGCTGAAATCTGATTTCATTAGAGTTGTTGGTGAAATCCTCCCATCATGCATCACTGCAGAGGAAACAGACCAGGCCATTTGTGGGTTTAGAGACAATCAATCTGTGGTGATGGCCTCCCGTCAGACGAGGTCTTCACGCCCATCATCCTCCCTCAAACTGCCCTAAAGAGGACGGACTCTGAACATCATGGAATAATCAGCGTCCAGGCTGAGCATGAGTCAGCAGATATTCACTGTCGCTGCTTTCAAACCAAAGCTTCTTTATGTGAAGGAAAAGGCTCAGAGATTTGCATTTTGCTAAATACCTGGAATACAAATGTGATATCACTGGGAATGTAAGTACTTTAAACTCTGGTAATACTTTTGTTCTTTTACTTAAGTAATATTTCAATGTAAAGGAGTATTTTTTTACTCTGTAGTATTACTACATTTACTTCAGTAAGACCATTACATCCACAGAAAAAGTTATTATTATTTGTATAACAATCCTACTTTAAGTAGACTGCTACCCAAACTACAACTACAACTACTACTGCTACCCATACTACAACTACAACTACTACTACTACAGCTACAGCTACTACTACTACTGCTACCCATACTACAACTACAACTACTACTGCTACCCATACTACAACTACAACTACTACTACTACAGCTACAACTACAACTACTACTGCTACCCATACTACAACTACAACTACTACTACTACTACAGCT
This sequence comes from Chaenocephalus aceratus, assembly GCA_023974075.1. Lineage (NCBI taxonomy): Eukaryota > Metazoa > Chordata > Actinopteri > Perciformes > Channichthyidae > Chaenocephalus > Chaenocephalus aceratus. The sequence continues at coordinate 7,883 of JAMFTG010002269.1, forward strand.
ACAGCTACTACTACTAATACTTCTACTACAGCTACAGCTACTACTACTACTACTACTACAACAACAACTAATACTTCTACTACAGCTACAACTACTACTACTACTGCTACCCATACTAAAACTACTACTACGACTACTGCTACCCATACTACAACTACAACTACCCATACTACAACTACAACTACTACTACTACTGCTACCCATACTACAACTACAACTACTACTACTACTGCTACTACAACTACAACTACTAATACTTCTACTACAACTACTACTACTACTACTACTACTACTACTACTACTACTACTACTACTAATACTTCTACTACAACTACTACTACTACTACTACTACTACTACTACTACTAATACTTCTACTACAGCTACAGCTACTACAACTACTACTGCTACCCATACTACAACTACAACTACTACTACTACTACTACTAATACTTCTACTACAACTACTACTACTACTACTACTACTACTACTACTACTACTACTACTACCACTACAGCTACTACTACTTTAACTTGAGTAGAGTCTTGTACTTCTTGTGCAACAGTTATTATTGTCTTTGGTTTCTCATTTATTCCCACTCTCCCTCGTCAACATCAAGTCGATGCTGGGATCTCGTCATTTCAAACATTTCCAATCCATGAATCCTTCGGGGAAAAGATCGTCCCTCTCTTGACCTGACGATCAGCATCGGCCCCTCTGCTGTTCCCCCGACTCAGACTGCAAGGACTCTGGGTGTGTTCCTAGATAACAACCTGTCCTTCACTGCAAACATCGCTGCTACAACCCGCTGCTGCAGATACACGCTCTCCAGCATCAGGAGGACGCGTCCCCAGCTGACCCAGAGAGCCACACAGGTTCTGGTCCAGGCTCTCGTCACCTCACTAGACTACTGCAGCTCCCTCCTGCTGGTCTCCCTGCATGTGCCATCCGACCTCTGCAGCTCATCCAGAATGCAGCGGCTCGTCTGGTCTTCAACCTTCCTGAATGTTCCACACCACTCCGCTCCTCCGCTCCCTCCACTGGCTTCCGGTAACTGCTAGAATCCACTTCCAAGTTCCCATCAGCAGAAACACGTGGGTTTGCTGTCCTGGCTCCAAGATGGTGGAACGAGCTCCCATTGACATCAGGCCAGCAGAAAGCTCACACACCTTCCAGACTGAGACTCATCTCCTTCCACTCCACCTCGAGGATAGAACTACTAACAAAGCACTTATATACTAACAAAGGACTGGCTCCTCTAAAGCCAGCTGAGGAGCACTTGAATGTTTGGCTCTATGAAACCTGATGTACTTTATGATTCTGTTTTCTTCAAGGTTGTGTCTTCCTGGTCGAACGCACTTATTGAAAGTCGCTTTGGATAAAAGCCTCAGCTAAATGTAAAGTAATGAACCAACACATGATCGTATATCTGACGGACCTGAAGGTTCTTTCGCATAAAGCTGAATAAAAGCCCTCAAACCAGCATCTACGGTCCTGTCGTGAACTAGACTCTGAATAACATCCGTCCTGTTTCTGTCCCATGGTCTCCGTCTCGAGTCCTGCTCTCTAATAACGTGAGTCTTCGGATCAATAGGAGTAATCCTCCTCTCAGACTGTAATCTGCTGCTTCACCGGAGCAGCAAGGGCAGGCCGAGGACTCTTTAAAGCCTGGGCCGCAGGGGAGGACTCTTTAAAGCCTGGGCCGCAGGGGAGGACTCTTTAAAGCTGTCGATGGTTTCTGCAGGAGGGTAAATGAAGTCTGTCCACTCTGGGAAACGTGGGGGAGGCGACTCATCCCGCAGCGGACGAGACGTATTGATCGGACAATGTGGCGTTGTAATTAATCGACAGAAATAATCAACCGTCATGGATGAAAGCCCCGCGGAGGACGCTTAAAGGGCTTTCATCTGCTTTTGGACTAGTGTGCTAATTGGTGGAGATAAGATAGGACGAGATAGAAGTCCTTTATTGATCTGAATGCGTTGCAGCAGCATAAAAAGAAGGCACATCAGGGAAATGAGAAGACTACAGATCAACAATCCAAAATGTAAACATCGCACATTTAAATAAAACAGCATTAAAATAGTAGAAAATATACATTTTGAAATACAGATTTACAGAAAGAAAATATAAAGCAGGATATTATAGGATGGATGACTTGTGATTAGGGGATAATGCTATTGTTTTTCCGTTGTGTTGATGTCGCTAATTCCTGGATTCTGAATCGAGGCATACTTTCTTTTAAGTCTAAGAACACTTCAGACACACTTGATAGAAACAGCAATGGACCTTTTTGGGCTCTTTACTGTAACTATATTTGGAAAAACAACCCACAGTCTCTTTCCTATGGTACTGTAGCGGCACAGAAAGACGTCCCATCGTGAGCCCAATGGCATGAAGCTGCAGCGTCGGAGGCTGCACTCTCAGGACCCACGCTTTCACCCTCAATCTCACGCTCTCACGCTGCCCAAACTATTCTCACGCCAAAAACAAGAATACCGAAGACTAGAAACGGTTTGAAAACTTTTGTCAGGTAGTGATCGTCTTCTCAATAGAACATCTTTGATAATGTCTTCTGGCCAATCAGAATCAAGATAACGACGTGGTGTTGTTGCAGGAAGTCCCGACGGAGAATCCTTTTGCTGTAGTACGTCTCTATACACATCGATACAACACGTAATGAATTAAGACCCCACGGTGTGATGATAGGTGTGTGGGCTGTCTTTCATGTTGACACGCAGAACAATGGGGGCAATCCTCCCTATCCACCATGTAAAGTAACTCACAGCCTCTCCCTCTTCCCTCTGAGGAGCAGCAGGTTCAGCTTTCAGAACAAAGTAACACAAAACTGAAATGGCATTCATTTTTTTAAATATGTAGTAATAGATGTATTTATGTGTCTTCTCAAGAGAGGACCAGAATGTGTGTTTTATTAGTATTTCAAAAAATCACGTGGGGGAGAATCCCCCCAGACCCCCTGCAGGGGTTGGGCTTTCAGCATCAGCTCTTTCAGCTGTGGGGAAGCTGCAGGATTGGCTCCAGGTCGCCCTTTGTATTTACTACAAGACAAATGTTCCTTTTTATTTCATTCAGTTCCATTTGGATTGAGACGGGAAATAATCTAAACCTCACGCGGGGCGTTTCACTGTCAAGGGGAGCGTGTAATTACATTGCAAATACTGACTTCACCCCACCGCTGTATGGGTTAGCCATAGTTGGTTACCCAACACAAATACTCTGGAGCCGCCACTGCCGACCCGTGTTGCGCATGCGCAGATCTAAGATCCAGAAATTATAAAAAAGTAAAAGTCTGCTGCTTATCGTTCTACTCGGCCAAAATAGAGTCAAAGAGTATATGAGAGTGAGAGTGTGTTAATTAATATATTTGGAGTAAGTCTGTAGATGTGTGTGTGTGTGTGTGTGTGTGTGTGTGTGTGTGTGTGTGTGTGTGTGTGTGTGTGTGTGTGTGTGTGTGTGTGTGTGTGTGTGTGTGTGTGTTTCATGTATAGGCCTCTCACCATAATTAATTTTGTTGGATACATTTTCCCGGAAATTATTGTCGGCACCGTTGTATGACCATTTTCGACCCCTGACATAATGATAATATATAATAATAATTGAAGTACATCCTTTCAAGCTGCTCGTCACATCCTCATGGAAATGAAAATGTATCGAGTTCATTTTTATTTATCGTACGATAAGTCAATTCATTGCTTATCGCGACAGGCAATAAAACAGTGGAAACAAACATGTGTTTGACTTTCATTAGTGAATGAAACTGTGTGTCCTTTATAGTCTGTGTCCAATATTGTGTATTTGTATATATTGTATATATATCCTATATGTATATGCTAAGGTCTCGCTGCTGACACGATAGCAGGCATTTAGTGCGCATGTGTAATTAAACCCATGATATCAAAATCTCACTCCAGCCAGGTACCCAAAGTTGGCAACCCTGACTAACCACAGACTGTAAAGTAACATATTATATTCTGCTAAAACGTTATTCCAGCGCCAATAGACGAGTGTTAGTCCCCGTGTGTTTAGTGAACAACATCACATGTCATTTCACCTTCAATTCACGGTTTTCAAAACGTTAGCCACATGCTAATGCTAACCGGAAATGAAGAATCTTCAGAATAAAAGTGTTAAGTTAATAGTTAGTGTGAACTTCCGGGTTTTTCAGAATAAAACTGCTTTAAATTAAATTAAAACCCTGCATTTAATTTAAATCATATCAACATTGAGGTTTGGGAGGAAGGAAGGTTAGCATTAGGTAAAAAGGTAGTGGTTAGGATGGGGGAAGGGAAGGGCTAGATTGCGCACTGCATTGAGGGGCTTCAGGCGTTGCTCCGTCGGCGTGCGTTGAAGCTTGCCGGTGGGCGTGTCTGAAACTCGACCAATCACATGAATCTCCCGCCCCGGACACACAAGCAGCGGTTTGATTGTCTAGAGCTCGTACCGGCAGACGATTCGATTGGCTGACGCTTCCCTCGAAGCTTCAAAAGTTGAACATCGCTCAACTTTTGAAGCGATCAACGCGAGCAAAGCGAAGCAACGCTCCCACGATGCAGTTCGGCAACGTTCAAAGTGAATGGGCAGAAGCGCTGAAGCGTCGTCGCGCACCGCCGGGTGGACGGGCCGCGAGGGACAGACGGTCCTGATGCTGTTTCTAAACGCAGGGACGTCACGGCAGGCTCTCATCTGGTCATCTCCTCCCTTCATCTAGACGACACACCGCTACCCCACGCACACGTGTAAAGCTGCCTTCAGCGCCCTGCAGAGGACACACAGCTGCCTGTCCGACATGGGGAAGGATGCTTCAGCTGATGAAATACGGCGGGCATTGATATCTTGTACAGTATCACCCGGGCGCTCGGCTTCAAAGGGGATCGGATTTCTTCACAACATCCTGCTGTGTTTCGCTGCCAATAATCCTGTTACGCAACAGAGAGAAATCATGATGTGCTCTGTGCTCGGCTTCTCCTCCCCTTTCATCTCCTCGCTTCCTTTTCATCTGGTTCTCTCCTCCACCCCCCCTCGTTGATGCAAAGGGAAACACATCACAAGGATCCTCCACATGTGTTCTAACCTCAATGCTAAACATTGCGTTTCTCTCGTTACACCTCAGATTGAGGCCGCTGTTGGTGTTTACATGTGACTGTGTTCATGCAGCCTCCGAAGGATGCTCCAGCCCTGAGAGTTAATATGGTGTCTGTGCTTTCTTTAATGATGTGGTCACATGACTCCTGATGTCACTGCAGGTCTGCTGTAAGCTAGCTAGCTAACGTAGCTAACCTAGTCTTCTCCCCTGGTCTCCCAGCTGTGTGCGTCACTCTTTAGTGTCCCCTGGTCTCCCAGCTGTGTGCGTCACTCTTTAGTGTCCCCTGGTCTCCCAGCTGTGTGCGTCACTCTTTAGTGTCCCCTGGTCTCCCAGCTGTGTGCGTCACTCTTTAGTGTCCCCTGGTCTCCCAGCTGTTTCCTCTTTAGTGTCCCCTGGTCTCCCAGCTGTGTGCGTCACTCTTTAGTGTCCCCTGGTCTCCCAGCTGTGTGCGTCACTCTTTAGTGTCCCCTAGTTTCCCAGCTGTGTGCGTCACTCTTTAGTGTCCCCTGGTCTCCCAGCTGTTTCCTCTTTAGTGTCCCCTGGTATCCCAGCTGTGTGCGTCACTCTTTAGTGTCCCCTGGTCTCCCAGCTGTTTCCTCTTTAGTGTCCCCTGGTCTCCAGCTGTGTGCGTCACTCTTTAGTGTCCCCTGGTCTCCCAGCTGTGTGCGTCACTCTTTAGTGTCCCCTGGTCTCCCAGCTGTGTGCGTCACTCTTTAGTGTCCCCTGGTCTCCCAGCTGTGTGCGTCACTCTTTAGTGTCCCCTGGTCTCCCAGCTGTGTGCGTCACTCTTTAGTGTCCCCTGGTATCCCAGCTGTGTGCGTCACTCTTTAGTGTCTCCTGGTCTCCCAGCTGTGTGCGTCACTCTTTAGTGTCCCCTGGTCTCCCAGCTGTGTGCGTCACTCTTTAGTGTCCCCTGGTATCCCAGCTGTGTGCGTCACTCTTTAGTGTCTCCTGGTCTCCCAGCTGTGTGCGTCACTCTTTAGTGTCCCCTGGTCTCCCAGCTGTGTGCGTCACTCTTTAGTGTCCCCTGGTATCCCAGCTGTGTGCGTCACTCTTTAGTGTCCCCTGGTCTCCCAGCTGTGTGCGTCACTCTTTAGTGTCCCCTGGTATCCCAGCTGTGTGCGTCACTCTTTAGTGTCCCCTGGTCTCCCAGCTGTGTGCATCACTCTTTAGTGTCCCCTGGTCTCCAGCTGTGTTCGTCACTCTTTAGTGTCCCCTGGTCTCCCAGCTGTGTGCGTCACTCTTTAGTGTCCCCTGGTCTCCCAGCTGTGTGCGTCACTCTTTAGTGTCCCCTGGTCTCCCAGCTGTGTGCGTCACTCTTTAGTGTCCCCTGGTCTCCCAGCTGTGTGCGTCACTCTTTAGTGTCCCCTGGTCTCCCAGCTGTGTGCGTCACTCTTTAGTGTCCCCTGGTCTCCGTTGTGTTCTGAGCTTCTTCAGCGTTTTGTTTCTGCAGCTTTTAGTAGACGCTGCCATGTCTCCTCAAGCTGCTGAAGACGTTTCTTCATGTGGAACCTTTGGGTTTTCATATCGGCGTCCTGTCTGAAGCTGCCGTGCGTTTCTCCTAATGGAAGAGATTTTGGCCGCTGTAAGACGCCTTTAAATCATTTATTACGCATTATCTATCAAGCTATCGCTCACAGCTGTGAGGGTTAGTCTGTCTCCGCACAAAAGAGACGAATTAAAGCAGTCTTTGGTGAGAGCAGGGGCGTCAAACTCAATTTCATCGCCGGCCACATTCGCATAAATATATAATATATAAAATAATGTATTCAATTACATTAATGCCTCTGAATTGGATTATTATCGGATAGGATAATAACTTAGTAATTAACTTCGTCTGAAAGCAGAAGTCTCTTCAGTGCGCAAACCGAGATGCATTGTGGGACATGTAGTTTATGGGCAACCTGCCTCTGTAAAGTGGCATGTAACCGTATAATAAACGTATTATATTCTTTGGAAGCTCTTGCGGGGCCACATGAAATGAAGTCGTGGGCCGGATTTGGCCCCCGGGCCTTGAGTTTGACACCCCTGGGTTAGAGGATACGTGTTCAGTGAGTAAATGTTTGCTTCTCGTCTGCATCTTAAATCCCCCACGTGTGTCTCTTGCTTGGCTGATGTGGCATGGCGGTTGTCGTCCCTTACCTTGTTGAACATATCATTTGTTTACAATATACCCAAGACAGTTTTTAGGCCGATTTAAAGAGGGGTGTTTGTCAGCGTACTGAAGGACGGGAGTTAACGAGATGTATCGGTTTTGATATGTATGATCTGGTGGAAAGGAATCACCCGTTAGACATTGAGACCTGGCTTGCTGCTCAGGTACAACGACGTCGTCCTCAAACACGGAGCAGTTATTCTGTTCTTTAAAACACGCACAGGAAGTTAATCTGCCTCCAATTATATTGATAAAAAGTCATCAAGGCGTGACGCTTTCCCCGCTCTGGTTTCCTCCCACGTAATGCCCTGACAGAAAGCCAAATCATAAATCCTGAATCTAATATTTTTTTAAATGTGTGTGGAAATTTGCATCCGTTTCACTTTGTTTACGAGGCCCTCGGTTCAGACTCTCCGTCCTGATGTAACGCTCAAGAGACGGACGAGGACGAAGCGCCTCGGGCACGGAGGTGGTATTAGAAACACTGCCACTTCCCAAAGAACCACATCATGGATTCTCTTTTCTCTCCGAGGTTCTTCGGAGACGCTCCCCGGCCAGAGTCTCAGCGAGTCTGAGTGTTACAGTTCAGCCTGAGGAGGATCATGACTCATACCTCCAGCCCGGGGACACGACTACAATCTGAACACCTTTCCACCTGGATGAACTCTACTTCCCAAAGTACGGAGACTTTGTTCCACACCACCACGATGTGCGACACATTGCCATTTTAGTAAGTAAGTAAGTAAAACTTTATTTATATAGCACCCTTCTCAACACGGGTGTACAAAGTGCTTTACAGTACAGCACACAGGACACAATTCACAGTACAACTATAACATGTAGAATAAAAGGCATAAAACGGCAGCAGGTAACACATGGGATAAAACATACGACAAAACACCCATAATAAAAAAAGAAAAAAAAGAAGACAGCCACTAACTCGCCTCCTCTGACGACCCAAAGGCCTGTCGGAAGAGGTGGGTCTTTAACCGCCCCTTAAAAACCTCTATTGAGGCCGAGGTTTTTATTATCTGGAGGAGTTTGTTCCAAAGCCTTGGGGCCACCGCCTCAAAGGCACGGGCACCCTTAGTCTTTAGCCTGGTTCGGGGCACCCTTAGGAGGCCTTGCTCAGAGGACCTCAGGGCCCGGGTTGTGATGTGCGGGTGTAAAGGGAGAGTTGGGCCTCTTTAAATGTTTCCTTGTGTCGTCCTTATATGTGTCCGCGCTGATGTTGCCGCTGCGATTCAGACACATGTCAGGCTTGATCTGACGAGGTGTTACGAGCAAAGAAGACACGGTGGACCTCCAGGTTTATTATCGTATTTTATTACACGGCTTTGGTTCAATACTCGATTCCGATTGGTTGATTCCGTAATTTCACAGGTTGTTAATACTCGATAACAGACCTGGCCGTGTAATACGCGTGATGAGGTGCGGCGAGGCGCCACATCGAAGATAAGAATACATAACGTGTGCTTTATTGATCCCAATTTGGGAAATGTCTTTGTTGCAGCAGCGTAAAACCAAACAAGGCATTTCACAGAATAACTAATTAAAAGAGCAGAGATAAACGATTCTAACATAGAAATGGAAATGAACCGGCAGTAGAGAGCGAGAGAAATATACGCATGTCCCTTACAGAAGAGCTACACTATCAATGTACCCACGGCGATCGGTTCAGATCGGTTTGATAAAGAATTATAATCAGCTTGTAATGGCATCCTCTTGCCACTATCGAGCGGGGTTGACGACACGCAATCCAAAACAATAAGCAGCCGGTTTTCAGTCAAGAAATATGTAATTTATTTACAAAAAAGTATTGACTTAAATAGTCTCAAAATAACAAATCTTCAAACAGTATTTCGGCGACATGCTTTCCTATATAAACTAAACTATACTTTGTGCGCAGTCCAATTTGCAACACCAATCTCTGTCTGCAATTTGCGGTCGAAAAAACCGTTCCGCTCCCCGTCTCATCGGGTCTCCGAGCCCCCCGGCTGTCCTCAATTACCTCACTTACATACACACCGGAAGGTACCAGGAAACAGATCCTATTTACGATATAAAATTAACAATCATTTCATCAAAACATATCACCATGGCGATATAAATCATTTATCAAATTATGACTCGAAATAATAACTTTGTGGCTGATTTAAGATGCTCTTCCTTCACTTTAGCATTCTGCCTCCACAACGTCCTCCTAACCCAGATACCCGCGTGTTTGGGTTTGACTCAAACAGACGGGACTCGCATCGTCTGATGAGACGACAACACGCTGAACTCTGTGCACTTCACAAGTCGAGAGACGACGAGGCCATCACAGAACAAATGGACTCTTAGTATTCAGATATGCAGTTCCGGTAATGATGTTGTCTCTCGCTGAAATGGACGTGCAGCGCTCTGAATATGAAGTCTTTATTGCGTCCTTTGATTTGTTTCGGGCACGATGTCGTTTCGGGAAAAACTAGACATTCGTGATTCCTAATGATGGCAGTCGACGTGCGATCAGTATGCAGGTGGCTGACGGCAGAGAGGAGAGAGAGGAGATGTATAGGTTCAGGACTTCTATCAGACGGGAAGTGTGTGTGTGTGTGAGCGGCTGGGGTCTGAAGGCCGTCTCTCTGTTGGCTCGACTTCTGAGGGAAGTATTATCGGATTGATTTGGAGTTCACCAGTCGAGACGGTTTAAAGAGAGTTCTACAGAGTGATACAGCCAGGACTCCAATCTGGACTAAGCTCTCACGATAAGGTGGTGCAGGAATGAGTCAGTATTTCATCACTTCCTGTCCCCGTCAATGGTTTACAGAATGTGTTTTTGGTAGTCATGTGACCGTGCTGTAGTTCCTTTATAGTCTAACATTAGCCGCCTTTAGCTTAGCGGTGGTGACGTGAAGTCATGTGACCGTGCTGTAGTTCCTTTATAGCCCAACATTAGCCTCCTTTAGCTTAGCGGTGGTGACGTGAAGTCATGTGACCGTGCTGTAGTTCCTTTTTAGCCCAACATTAGCCGCCTTTAGCTTAGCGGTGGTGACGTGAAGTCATGTGACCGTGCTGTAGTTCCTTTATAGCCCAACATTAGCCTCCTTTAGCTTAGCGGTGGTGACGTGAAGTCATGTGACCGTGCTGTAGTTCCTTTATAGCCCAACATTAGCCTCCTTTAGCTTAGCGGTGGTGACGTGAAGTCATGTGATCGTGCTGTAGTTCCTTTTTAGCCCAACATTAGCCGCCTTTAGCTTAGCGGTGGTGACGTGAAGTCATGTGATCGTGCTGTAGTTCCTTTTTAGCCCAACATTAGCCGCCTTTAGCTTAGCGGTGGTGACGTGAAGTCATGTGACCGTGCTGTAGTTCCTTTATAGCCCAACATTAGCCTCCTTTAGCTTAGCGGTGGTGACGTGAAGTCATGTGACCGTGCTGTAGTTCCTTTAGAGCCCAACATTAGCCGCCTTTAGCTTAGCGGTGGAGACGTGAAGTCATGTGACCGTGCTGTAGTTCCTTTAGAGCCCAACATTAGCCGCCTTTAGCTTAGCGGTGGAGACGTGAAGTCATGTGACCGTGCTGTAGTTCCTTTATAGCCCAACATTAGCCTCCTTTAGCTTAGCGGTGGAGACGTGAAGTCATGTGACCGTGCTGTAGTTCCTTTATAGCCCAACATTAGCCTCCTTTAGCTTAGCGGTGGTGACGTGAAGTCATGTGACCGTGCTGTAGTTCCTTTATAGCCCAACATTAGCCTCCATTAGCTTAGCGGTGGTGACGTGAAGTCATGTGACCGTGCTGTAGTTCCTTTGTAGCCCAACATTAGCTACCTTTAGCTTAGCGGTGGTGACGTGAAGTCATGTGACCGTGCTGTAGTTCCTTTATAGCCCAACATTAGCCTCCTTTAGCTTAGCGGTGGTGACGTGAAGTCATGTGACCGTGCTGTAGTTCCTTTGTAGCCCAACATTAGCTACCTTTAGCTTAGCGGTGGTGACGTGAAGTCATGTGACCGTGCTGTAGTTCCTTTATAGCCCAACATTAGCCTCCTTTAGCTTAGCGGTGGTGACGTGAAGTCATGTGACCGTGCTGTAGTTCCTTTATAGCCCAACATTATTCTCCTTTAGCTTAGCGGTGGTGACGTGGAGTCATGTGACCGTGCTGTAGTTCCTTTATAGCCCAACATTAGCCGCCTTTAGCTTAGCGGTGGTGATGTGGAGTCATGTGACCGTGCTGTAGTTCCTTTATAGCCCAACATTAGCCTCCTTTAGCTTAGCGGTGGTGACGTGAAGTCATGTGACCGTGCTGTAGTTCCTTTATAGCCCAACATTAGCCACCTTTAGCTTAGCGGTGGTGACGTGACGTCATGTGACCGTGCTGTAGTTCCTTTAAAGCCCAACATTAGCCACCTTTAGCTTAGCGGTGGTGACGTGGAGTCATGTGACCGTGCTGAACTCATCCCAGAGTTTGCACACCACCCTTCACCAGAGTCCTGATCGTTGGTCTCTTCCACATGTATTGACCCCTGCATTGCCTCCTTAAATCATTTTCATTGAGCAGTTTTATATGTTCTCCAAACTGCTACTTGCCGCTGCTTCACTGATGTGCCGAAAGCGAGTGTGGATATTGATTTCTCGGTGTTGCATGCTCCTGTTTATGTATGAGCAAAATGCAAATAGTCAGATGTCAAGTGTCACAGACTATAGCGCATGGATCAGTATGAGCGTGCATACATGTATAGTTAATATCCCTCCAGTCGATCCTTCCCCTGCCGTCTGATCGTTTTCTCAACAGAATAAACCCAATCTCTTTCCGGGCTGTCGGCTCTTCATTCCGTCTGTTCTCACCTGTCTTTTTGTTAATCACTTCTCTGAGTATATCGTTCCCCTTCGTTTACCTTTGTGTCAATCTCCCTTTCCTCTCAGACTCCGTCGCTCTCTTTCCCCACCAATATCGTTTCTTTATCCTCTTCCCCCGCTCTTCTCCTCCCTCCAACTTCCTCTCCCTCCTCCTCATTTTGTTCTCACTTTCTGTCCAGGAGAAAAGATCACGTTTTTTTCCTTTTTATACTGTTTTCTGGATCGCTTGCCGACGTGTAAATAGAGCCAGAAATTGTTTGTGTGTTTGAGAAGAAAAACAACTCTCTCCGTGTGTGTGTGAGGATTTCATTTCCCGCTGAAAAGAAACCGGGACCTCAATCTTGCTCGGGACATTTCCATCACTTTAGTGCATGGCATATTAAAACGAGAAGAAATCATCACCAAAAGTAAACAAGATTGGCTGAGTGTGTGAACCATTATGCAAATGTGTGGCTGATGGAGAGCCTTCAGTTCAGGAAGTGACTAAAGCACCGCTGCATGGGGAATAGCGTTCATCAGATGCCTTTTGTCGGGTTCCCAGCGGGTGGTCTCTGAAACCCGTTCAGAGGGACAGACATGGACATCTACCAAACGGCCCGATCTCATTTCAAGGCTTTCTCACCAGCCTTTTTCCAATTAACTTCATTTCCCACCCCAAATTCAGATGATACACCTTCAATTGTGCTTCTGTTAATCAACTGTTGAAATGGCTCGACTTCCCCCAGCGTCTCCCACCCCCCCCGTGGAGGAGGCCTTTTGAATTTGGTCTTTGTCAGGGAGAGAACAGGACATCTCAATTCAATCGTCCTTTTTTGTTTGTTTTGTAAAAGAGATTTCTAGATGTTCTTTCCAAGTCAGCTGGGTTTCTAGAGATTAGAAAGACATATCAAAGTGTATCTTGTCTTGCTTTATGTTTTTCATCTGTAGAGCAATACGCATCCTGTGAGGAGCTGTATTGTAAGATACAGATGTAGCACTCCAGATCAGACTCAAATGGGTGTGTCCCAGTCAAAAGCCCGGCGGATGCCAGTGGCTGGGGGTGTTGCCAAATTGCTAGAGGGCGTTGCCCAATTTCCCCATTTGTTCAATTACAGGATTTACCCATGAGATGGCGCTTCATTCACAAAATACACAATGGGTGTTGTAGAAACATCAATATTTTAGATCGAATAAAGTATATAGTTTGCTTTATGCAGTATATTTCCTGTAATATTGTACAGTCGATTGAAGTAAATCAACTTATACATTAAGATAAGATAAGATGGATGAGAGCTTTTCTTCAGTTAAAGAAAGGCGCTGGAAGCTTTCCTCGATGGAAAACACGTCCGGTCCTCTCTGATGGGGACGGACGGTTCATCGAGGACTTCTTTAACGTGTTTTCCAAAGATTGACCTTCCTCACGTTCAACTTTCGAACACGGATGTATATTCATGTCGCACAGCAGCTGGAGTTCTCAAGATGTTACAAGACCATCTAAAAATGTGTCTCGTCGAACGTTTTTTTGTCGAACCACCAATGGCTACGACCGAATCAGCTTCTCAGGAACAAAACCCGGTTTATACAGTTTTTAAAAACAATCTCCTCGATATATTCTCGGTATTCCTGGGAAGGTGACCTGTCTTTCCTCGAGCACTTGAACTTAGCTTGTTAATATTTACATTTCAGTTATTTTTCCACGCCCAATTTAAATGACGGTGATAGACGGATGGTTCATCCAACCGTCTGCCGAGTACTCTTTGAACGCGTTATCCAAACAGTTTCCAGCGACTGACCTGCCTCACATTTCCATCCAAAAACATTTATTGTCAAGTTTCAAGTAATACGTTTTTTGTCATACCACCAACGGTTTGGACCAATCAGCTTCCCGGGAACCAAACACGGTTAATACAGTATTTAAAAACAATTCCTAGACTTCCATCTTCATTGTAAATTCTCCTGTCTCCTGGATTTCTTCTCGATATTCCTGGGAATGCGTTTCCTTGAGCTCTTGACCCAAGCTTTTTAACGTACGAGACCAATCCGTTTTTCACAACAAGTGAAAATGACGGTGATAGACGGACGGTTCATCCAATCACCTTCCGAGTACTGTTTGAAAGTAGGGATGCACGATATTGGTTTTTTGAAACCGATAACTTCCTGCTTCTCAAGACCGATACCCGATAATAATATAATATATATATATATTAAATGTACCTGTAGTTTTTGCACACCTGGTGGTAAAACAGAGACTAGTAGTGAGCAGAGGACATGAGCATTACTACTATGAATAAAGCAAAGCCAAGAACAGTTCTGACTTCAAAGTGAACATATTTATTTTCCCAAATAAAGTTCTTGCCTTTTTCAAAAGCCTCGTCGATAGGTAAAAGCCCCGGTGCCTTTGGATTTGCCGCTAGTTTAGCAGCGCAGGCGTCTTCGTACGCTTTTAACACACCATCGTAGCCATGGCGATATTTCAGGTGACTGATCAGGTTGGAAGTATTATAGCTCGTTGCCTTCTTCCCTCCTCGTGGAACTTCTGCATCTGTTAATACAAATAGCAAGCGAACTATCTCACTCTGAAACTTTGAAATAGTCCCATACTACCGACGACATGTTTGTTCACTGTCCTGGCTTCACGGCCGCACGCCATTTACGTCACAGCCAGGCACGAGTTAGGGAGCGCTGGATTTGTGAAGAACTCCCCTCTTCCTAAACCACTAACACCACAGTGCTGGCAGAACGGGAGGAGCCGAGTGAAAAACAAGCGCCCCTCATCCCAACCCACCCACACCGCAGCATCTTTCTTTTTTTTCACCCAAAGAATATATTGTATATTATCGGGGCTATTAATACTTTTATCCGGTTTATCGGGATGACGTCATAATTCCTAACATCGGGCCGATAATTATCGTGCACCACTATTTGAAAGTACTGTTTGAAAGCGTTATCCAAACAGGTTCCAAAGGCTGACCTGCTTCACATTTCTCTTGAAATTACTCGACCATCCAAAAATGTTTCTTGCCGAGCTTCAAGTAATGGGTTTTTGTCGAACCATCAATGGTTAGGACCAATCAGCTTCTCAGACGGCCAGGTAATGCTTCACGTTTCTTCTAGATAACTGCTATCTGCATTTGTGTAAAGAACCATACTTGATCATTTATAAGAAATCCTAGATCTTAATGTTCTCTGGATATGCTGCTGTCCGATGGATTCATTCTCAATATTCCTGGGAAGGTGTCCAGTCTTTCCTCGAGCTCTTGACCTTAGCGTTTTAATATTTCAGTTGTTTTGCCAGGCCAAATTGAAATGACAAATTCTAGACCGAAATCTTCAAGAAAAACTTGTGTTTTCTGAATTTCTTCCAGGATCCTAACGGCCCGTCCACACGGCGGCGTGCGTTGACGCTTCCCCGTTCACTTTGATGGGGTGACGTTACTTTTAGCCGAAATGCATCGTGGGAAGCGACGCGGAGCGTAGCTGGCGTGGCTCGCTGCAAAAGTTGAGCAATGTTCAACTTTTGACGCCTCGGCAGAAGCGTCAGCCAATCGAATCATATGCCAGTACAAGCTCTAGCCAATCAAACCGCTGCTTGTGTGTCAGGGGCGGGAGATTCATGTGATTGGTTGTTGGTCGAGTTTCAGACACGCCCGCCGGAAAGCGTCAGCGCACGCCGCTGTGTGGACGGGCCGTTATAGTATAAGTCCTGTCTTTCCTGAGACCAGCGCTTCCTTCAGAACTCCAATAAAACATCTGAGTAAAGCATTCTTCCATCTGCAGAAGAGGTTACTGAATATTTGAACAGAAACATATGAATCAGCTGAAACTCTACCGTCAGCATCAAAACACCAAACAAGGGGATGTCTTTCCTTCGTCCACTTGACTTCCACTGAAGCTGTTCTGACGGCTCATTGGGGACTCGTTTATTTAATACAGCCGGCTCTCAAACTAATGCTACACATACAATATTTTAAATATACCACATCAAAGCATTAAACGCCATTTTGATGTGCATACAGGTGCTGATCGTAGGTTATAAAATGCAAAACGAGGCTGTTTATGCAGGGAAGCCATTACATGCAACCCTCGGTAACCCCGCCGCCTTCACATCGGTGTTAATGAGACGCTGCCGTGTCAAAGAGCATATGGAGAAAAACATTTCTCGCACATATTCCACGTAGGAATGTTTATAATTAACTCCGCTTCGAGCTGCTGAGTCGTTTTGATGCCGTTCTGCGTGGTTGTGGTGCTTAGCGGTACATGCAGGGTGAGGTTATGTGTTTGCGGTTAATTGGTCCATCATTGCCGGGGCTTAACGAGATGACGGACAGCAGCGGGGATTTATTTTCCCCCACGCCTTCATCCTTCTTTCTCTCAACGTTCTGGACGTACGCATGTTTTAATCAAATGCGAGTGTGGCGCCCGTCTGTCAATCAATACCAAACAGATGGAGGGGTACTCCGAGTAAAGTAATGCACCAAATGAACCGTCACAGACAAACAATTCTAGTAATTGTGCTAGAAACCAGATGTGATATATGATATATATATATATATGATATATGATATATATATATATATATATGATATATGATATGACCACAAGGTAAAACAAATACTCAATGTGTGTTTTTTACAATCTGAAAACAGTCCATAACATTGTTTGTGTCTTTTTGTTCATTTTGTGCTTTTTGTAGTTACTTTATCCCTCCATCTGTTTAATATTAAAATGTTACATTGACAGAGAAGGATTTGAATTGTTATGAGTCCTAAAACCCTAAAATCCTTCTCATTTGAGCCCTTGCTGTCGACCAAATCGGCCTTCTACCACCTGAGGACCTTTGCCAGACTCCGACCGTCACTCTCGGAGTCGGTTGCCGAAACCCTAGTGTATGCGTTTGTCACCCTCCCGCTTGGACGACTGCAATGGCGTCCTGTTCGGGGTCCCCAACAAAACCCCGGACAGGCTCCAGTATGTCCACAACTGTGCAGCTCGGGTCCTCACGCACACAAAGCCGTGGCAGCACATCACTCCCACCCTCATCCACCTCCACGGTCAAGTCCTGCATATCTTACAAAGTCCTCCTCCTGACCTACAAGTCCCTCCATGCCCCCCAGTACCTATCGGACATCCTCCACCCACATGTCCTCAGACTCTGGCCTGCTCACCACCCCCCGCACCAAACTGAGAACCTTCGGGGACAGAGCCTTCAGCGTGGCAGCCCCCCCCCTCTGGAATGCTCTCCCTGCGGAGATTCGCAACATCCCCACACTCGACGCCTTCAAAGGACCCTCAAGTCCCATCTGTCTGCCAAGGCTTTCGGCCCTTAATCGATCTGTTGTTTTGTCTGTCTGACCTTTGTTTTGTTTTGTTTGTTTTTGCCCTATTACTTGTAAAGCGACCTTGGGTCCCTTGAAAGGCGCTATATAAATCAAAGCTATTATTATTATTAAAATAAGTATACACATATCGGGTAGCATTTACACCAATACATTATGCATTTTCTACCACTATACACTTCACCATACCCACGTGTCTGTGTCCCTTTCACCTAGGATCACTGAAGAAATCTAAATCAAGGGACAAAGCAACAAATTATGTTAATCCAAAACTACTTTACTGTCAAAACAACCTGCACTTCTTTCTCTATAATCCTCTCGAACAATAAATCTCTGTTTGCTCCCAAATGTCAGGTGAAGTGGAGGCTGGTAGAGTGAACTGTAATGGTGACGGAGCAGAGTCTGCAGAGAGATGCATGGATAGAAAGAGAGAACGAGAGACAGAGGAGACGAGTGTGGGAGTGATGAAGTGGAAATGTCAGCGAGTAGGACGAGATGAGTGGGCAGAAGTAAAAAGAGACTTGCTAAAGTATGGAGCTAATTTAAGAGACACACGAAGAGGGAGAACTGGGCATAACATTGTTAGAAAACAGGTTGGTAAACATGTGAAAGATAAATATTGCAGCGTAGGTTTTTCAGCAAATATACTAATGTGAGTGAAGCGGTACAGGGTGGCGTTTCTGTGTTGGACCCTGAAGAAAGCTCGACTGGCTCAATGGGGTTTTGTGTCAAACAAACATTTATGATAGTTACACGTTTAGTTCAGCAGGATAATCTCCGCATATTAACTCCACTATTTCTGAAGTAAAAGCTAACGTTAGGCTATAAAGGAACTACAGCACGGTCACATGACTTCACGTCACCACCGCTAAGCTAAAGGCGGCTAATGTTGGGCTATAAAGGAACTACAGCACGGTCACATGACTTCACGTCACCACCGCTAAGCTAAAGGCGGCTAATGTTGGGCTATAAAGGAACTACAGCACGGTCACATGACTTCACGTCACCATCGCTAAGCTAAAGGAGGCTAATGTTGGGCTATAAAGGAACTACAGCACGGTCAACATGACTTCACGTCACCACCGCTAAGCTAAAGGCGGCTATGTTGGGCTATAAAGGAACTACAGCACGGTCACATGACTTCACGTCACCACCGCTAAGCTAAAGGCGGCTAATGTTGGGCTATAAAGGAACTACAGCACGGTCACATGACTTCACGTCACCATCGCTAAGCTAAAGGAGGCTAATGTTGGGCTATAAAGGAACTACAGCACGGTCACATGACTTCACGTCACCACCGCTAAGCTAAAGGCGGCTAATGTTGGGCTATAAAGGAACTACAGCACGGTCACATGACTTCACGTCACCACCGCTAAGCTAAAGGCGGCTAATGTTGGGCTATAAAGGAACTACAGCACGGTCACATGACTTCACGTCACCACCGCTAAGCTAAAGGTGGCTAACGTTGGGCTATAAAGGAACCACAGCACGGTCACATGACTTCATGTCACCACCGCTAAGCTAAAGGTGGCTAATGTTTGGGCTATAAAGGAACTACAGCACGGTCACATGACTTCACGTCACCACCGCTAAAGCTAAAGGTGGCTAATGTTTGGGCTATAAAGGAACTACAGCACGGTCCACATGACTTCACGTCCACCACCGCTAAGCTAAAGGAGGCTAATGTTGGGCTATAAAGGGAACTACAGCACGGTCACATGACTTCACGTCACCACCGCTAAGCTAAAGGCGGCTAATGTTGGGCTATAAAGGAACTACAGCACGGTCACATGACTTCACGTCACCACCGCTAAGCTAAAGGCGGCTAATTGTTGGGCTATAAAGGAACTACAGCACGGTCACATGACTTCACGTCACCATCGCTAAGCTAAAGGAGGCTAATGTTGGGCTATAAAGGAACTACAGCACGGTCACAATGACTTCACGTCACCACCGCTAAGCTAAAGGCGGCTAATGGTGGGCTATAAAGGAACTACAGCACGGTCACATGACTTCACGTCACCACCGCTAAGCTAAAGGCGGCTAATGTTGGGCTATAAAGGAACTACAGCACGGTCACATGACTTCACGTCACCACCGCTAAGCTAAAGGTGGCTAACGTTTGGCTATAAAGGAACCACAAGCACGGTCACATGACTTCACGTCACCACCCGCTAAGCTAAAGGTGGCTAATGTTGGGCTATAAAGGAACTACAAGCACGGTCACATGACTTCATGTCACCACCCGCTAAGCTAAAGGTGGCTAATGTTTGGGCTATAAAAGGAACTACAGCACGGTCACATGACTTTCACGTCACCACCGCTAAGCTAAAGGTGGCTAATGTTGGGCTATAAAGGAACTACAGCACGGTCCACATGACTTCACTTCACCACCGCTAAGCTAAAGGAGGCTAATGTTGGGCTATAAAGGAACTACAGCACGGTCACATGACTTCACGTCACCACCGCTAAGCTAAGGCGGGCTAATGTTGGGCTATAAAGGAACTACAGCACGGTCACATGACTTCACGTCACCATCGCTAAGCTAAAGGAGGCTAATGTTGGGCTATAAAGGAACTACAGCACGGTCACATGACTTCACGTCACCACCGCTAAGCTAAAGGCGGCTAATGTTGGGCTATAAAGGAACTACAGCACGGTCACCATGACTTCACGTCACCCACCGCTAAGCTAAAGGCGGCTAATGTTGGGCTATAAAGGACTACAGCACGGTCACATGACTTCACGTCACCACCGCTAAGCTAAAGGTGGCTAACGTTGGGCTATAAAGGAACCACAGCACGGTCACATGCAGGGTTGCCAACTTCCAGAAATGGAGAAACGGGACACATGCATGTGTCCCCCGCCACGCCCGAAGATTTTCGGGTTTCTGGCGGATTTAGTTACTTTTTTTTGTTACTTTATTTCGGTTTTAGGGTTAGGGTTATGTTTATTAATTATTTTGGGGGAGCCAGCCCCCTAGGGTTCGTGGGGTCAAACCCCCCAAAACCCTCAAAATGCATAGAAAACTATGCATGATAACACAATACAAACACAATGATCTTACACCTGCATTAGGCTACTACATCACATTGTACTCAGCATGTTCAAATCGGAGAGGTGGGCACTAGGGACATCTGGGCACCTCGATGTACAGTTGGCTATTTTGTCCAAAATGTTAAAAAATAAATATTTGAAAAATGGTATTAAGTAATGCAAAGTATACATGATGCGAACATGCACGGTACATCATTACTAGACTTAATGTTATCCTTCAACTATTTCCCCAGCATTTTCCCATCAATCAGCTGACTGACTCTCTCACACACACACACACACACACACACACACACACACACACACACACACACCCGAGACAGATCTCCACTCACAGGCTTTACCCAACTGTGTTTTTCTACCACTGTTTATTGTAAGACACAAGTCTTTTCTTTTTAGAAGGCCCAGAACCACATCCTCTCTCTCTTCTCCTCTTTCATTATCACCTCCTCCACCGGCAGCGCTCATTTCCCCACACGACTGAACAGGCTGACATGCCACACAAACAATGATGCCGCGCCCGTGGCCCACCGGAGAAAATCTCACACACACACACGTGCGAGCATTGTGCCTGCCCTGTCAACTGAGCAGTCCTAGTGCCACTTCGCATACAGCACACAAACACACAGGCACGCATCCAGACACACTGCATTGCGCGCAAACAGAAACATATTTTTTATTTTTCCCTTTACAACCGGAGTCCGGGACAAACAATGTCCCGTACGGGACACGCCCATTTTGGCTCAAATATGGGACGTCCCGGCTAATACGGGACGGTTGGCAACCCTAGTCACATGACTTCATGTCACCACCGCTAAGCTAAAGGCGGCTAATGTTGGGGCTATAAAGGAACTACAACAGCACGGTCACATGACTTCACGTCACCACCGCTAAGCTAAAGGTGGCTAATGTTGGGCTATAAAGGAACTACAGCACGGTCACATGACTTCACGTCACCACCGCTAAGCTAAAGGAGGCTAATGTTGGGGTATGCAATGCACCAGAGTTTTCATCATTCCTCTCATGTCTTGAGGAGACAGAGTGACTTGTTTGCTGATGCTCACGCCAGCAGTCTGTAATTATTAAGCCTCTGTTACAATTAGCTGAGCGTGAACGAACAGCTGTGCGGAAAACAAAGTGCGATCTGGAGACGCTTTGTTGTGACTCAGTTACGCTCTAATGAGATCGATTAGTTTCCACATGCAGGTTACTTTGACACGGCGAACTCAACAAGAATAACATAATCATTTGCATTTAATCTGCGAGTTTTTAAGGCCACGTTCACAACCTCCCAGGAACGTCTGGTGTCTGAGCATTAAGTGTTTGACTGTCTTAAAAGTCCTCTTCTACTGGGCTGAAGTTTGGGAACATCCAAGTCGTGGCTGAGAGAAACGCAGTTGGAGATTGCGAGGAAAGAGGAAACAACAACCCTGTTATCTCTTTCATTTAATTAACGATCAATACGGGAGCAGCTCCTTTAACTGAAACATCCATTTCCTTGTGTCTGTTTCCTGTGTGAATCCAAATGTTTCACTTTACCTGCCTAAACTAATCAAACCGAATTATTTCCAGCCCAACAGGATGTTTTTAAAGTCGTATTATCGTGGGAGATTGGTCGTGTTTCTGTCTTGTTTTCCGTCAATTTACGACATTAACCACCTTATGAGACTTATTCTAAAGACTGATGAACCTGAAGTCTGTTCTTACATTGTTGTTTTCTTTTAATTAAGCGGTAACCACATGTAGAAAACTACGATTGGGAACATAATTGAGAAAGCAGCTGTATGGGAACGTCATGTTGTAGCACACAGCGTTCTTTAAAGGCATACACTCTCACAATGGACTGGTGCCATCCCAGCGGCCGTCGTCATGTTGGTTTCATTAGACAGAAGAAACCGTGTTCGTTACCCAGGCGACAATAAATGACCCTCGAAGCGTAACTGAGAAGTATGGGAATGTAATTTGTGTGGGATACAGGGGCTATTTAAGGGAAAACAAGAATGTAACGGTATACAAGACTGAACTGCTTTTCCTTCCGGGAAAAGATCGTCCCACTCTTGACCTGACGATCAACATCGGCCCCTCTGCTGTTTCCCCGACTCAGACTGCAAGGACTCTGGCCTAGACTACTGCAACTCCCTCCTGGCTGGTCTACCTGCATGTGCCATCCGACCTCTCTCATCCAGAATGCAGCGGCTCGTCTGGTCTTCAACCTTCCTGAATGTTCCACACCACCCGCTCCTCCGCTCCCCTCCACTGGCTTCCGGTAACTGCTAGAATCCACTTCAAGACACTGGTGCTTGCGTACCATGCTGCGAATGGATCTGGCCCTTCCTACATCCAGGACATGGCTAAACCGTGCACCCCAGCACGTGCTCTACGCTCTGCATCAGCCAGACGACTCGCTGCAAACCCTCGCTGGCACCCTCGCTGCGAGGGGGACCCAAGTTCCCATCAGCAGGAACACGTGGGTTTGCTGTCCTGGCTCCAAGATGGTGGAATGAGCTCCCATTGACATCAGGACCGCAGAAAGCTCACACACCTTCCAGACTGAAAACTCATCTCTCCTTCGACTCCACCTCGAGGATAGAACTACTAACAAAGCACTTATATACTAACAAAGGACTGGCTCCTCTAAAGCCAGCTGAGCAGCACTTGAATGTTTGGCTCTATGAAACCTGATGTACTTCGAACGCACTTATTGTAAGTCGCTTTGGATAAAAGCCTAAATGCAACGTAACATATCACGATATTGCCACCTTGTGTTTTTTCCATCACCATCTTGGTCACTGGCAATCATCACTTAGACTTCTGGCCATCATCGTGTTTCCTTTGCCCTCTTGGCCTTTGCTATTGGCCGTTGTCATCCTGGCTTTTTCGGCGATCATCAATCTGGTTTTCTCTCTTTCTTGTCCGTCACCATTGTGTCGCCATCTTGGTTTTTGGCTGTGGCCATTTTGGGTTTTAGACGAAAGACACTCGTTATACAGGTCAAGATACATGCTCTCCGTGAGAAGTCATTGAGAATACAGATGGGATACAGGTCTGGTCAACGGCATGGACTCTCCAAATGGACTAGGGAATATTGTTTCTGGTCTATCTGATATATGCCATTGCTATCTTATCCTTTAATCATGCGCCATGCTGCAGGCGTTATAGGGTGGGAGGTAGGGACTGTTGCTAGAATAAAGATTACATGTTCTGCTTTAAATCTCAATGATTAAATTACCCATTCAGAAAGCAGGCTTTTATATTTCCCCATCGTATTTTAAATCCAGCGTTCTGCGTGCACTTTGTCTAATTTTGTCTTTCTGCCGCTGCGATTTCACGTCGTGTGTAATGTAAGACGAAAGGGAGGGCAGAGAGGACGGCAGGGGAGAAGAAAGCAGGAAATGTGAGGAAGACGTAAAATAGAGCGGAGACCCAGGGAACAGAAACATGGTGAA
>JAMFTG010002270.1:0-22582 GCA_023974075.1 Chaenocephalus aceratus
GAGCCACAGAAACATTCTCTCAGTTCAAAAGCTCAAGGAAGAATCTTGGATCTGCCTGAATGCAGATGAAGCTAACGCTAAAGCTAAGCTAATAAAACATTAATGCATGCATCAGGCTGTGACCTTTCTAGTCTTCCCGCTTGGGGTTGCTTCCATTCGGCAACAGCGGTGAATAAATGTAAATATACATGTAAATGTCATTCTCTTTCACTGAATTTTCCTTTTCCCTGTTTCCCTGACCCGGCCTGTAAAATGGCCGCCAATACCGTCCCCCGTGACAGGCAGCTGGCTGATGAATGTCTCCTTGAATACATTATCTTTCGGCGATGAAAACCAAAGACTTTCAGAGGAGGAGGACTTGGATAGGAAAGAGCCAGGAGGAAGAAAGGTCTGGAAAGCCCTCAGTGTGTTGCCTAATGCTCCAAAGGCAATAAGAGCTGTGGCTTTAATGTGTGTTTCTTCATAAAGACTGGTTGTTATGGTTCTTGCAGTTGCCAAGTGGCGAAGGGCTAAGTGGAGATAATGTATCCCTGTAACTCATCAGAAGAAGCAATGTGGGCGGCGTGCTCAGTGGACAGATGGCCAAACATCACATGTTGCACAGTATAGAAACACCGTCCTTGTTTACATGCAGAACATCTCCAAACAGTAGCGTTTAGTATTTGTAAGGGTCGTGTTTAAGTGACACCCTTTGTATGTCTCCTATAGTTTGTCCCATGTAGCGGGAAGGAAATGTTCCTAATACTGCTGTGGAAACTCAAACAGAATGAGGTAACATTTATCATTTCCATACTCGTGTTCAGGTTTCGTTTCACTTTGATTCGAGATATTGCAGCATATGGTTCCAAATTCACAGGTGTTTTGGAAAATATCAATGTGAATATAAAAGTATAATTCGTACCTAACTAAATTTGAAAAATACAGATTGCTTTAAAATATGTATATATCCTGTGCCTGTATGCGGGGGGGTGTGTGTTTGTGTGTGAGAGGGAGAGGGAGAGGGAGAGTGGTGTCAACGTGGGTGGCTTTCTATCCATATCGGGCGTGTGATTTATTTTTTGTAAGATGTTTTTTCTCACATAGACACAAAGTTGTAAAAACCCTCGCTGACATGTCGGGTTCCCCCGTCCTTACCGTAACTGTGACCATACAACCAAATCCTAACCCTCAAACATCTTTTTGAAGAGGTAACAACTGAAAAATATTCACTTTCCGAAGATTTCCTCACTCGAAAGGTCCAACACATGGTCCCCAGAAAGATAGAGGTTTGTACACACACACACACACACACACACACACACACACACACACACACACACGCACACACACACACACACACACACACACACACACACACACACACACACACACACACACACACACACACACACTGAAAGGGGCACCGGGCAGGTCTTTGAAGGGGTCCTGGACACTGTCACAGGTCCACATGTCAAATGCGCCGGGAGCCAAACAACAACAATAACAACAGGAGTTGGAGCATATGGGGCTCTGTACCAGCTGAGAAGGGCCATCGAGGTCCTGTGTGTGTGCGTTTTTGTGTGTGTGTGTGTGTGTGTGTGTGTTTGTCTGCATGTGTGTATGTGAGTCAAATGGAAAGTGTGTTGTTCGAGATCTAAATCTGAAAACAAAGTTAAAAAAATGGAGTCGATTAAAGTGAAAAAATACAATCATAAAGTTGCCGACATAACAGTAGTAGTAAAATACACGTCTTTCAAATTGTACTTAAGTAGATTACTTGGGTACACTTGTACCTAGTTATATTCTACAACTGTAAATTACTTTTTGCTACATACCTACATCTTTCTGAGCTCACACATAAGGCCTCAGGTCGGACATCTGACCAAAGGACATTGTGATTCGAATGTTTAACCTACATGTCATGCAGCGGGTCATTTTTCACCGTGTACTCAAAGCTTCAAACTCAGAATATGAAGCAATAGTTATCGGAAAAACAATCTGATCTGTGTCCCACGCTAAGGGAGAAATCAGAATTGGTGTTTGCCTGAGAGGCGGAGGGAAAGTCAGAGACATGGCAGGCGGCGTGGGGCTGACCTCTGGGCAAACACGGCCTGGCAGCAGATTAAGGAGGTGCAGAGCAGGGATTACCCACCATGGATAAAATAGAACCTGCTGGGCCTGTTTGCCTGCCTGCTCTGTACACACTCTGTACACACTCTGTACACACTCTGTACACACTCCACAGCACTCACAGTAAAACACACTCACACACACATGGAGGCAAACACAGGGTTCAGAAGCACTTTAGTTTACAGACAAAAACACATACAGAAAATAAATAATGTACTTCAATCGAGTCTAAATGAATAGTGAGAGTGATACGAGCTATGAGTGGATTATAATCATAAACTAGCAACATTGTTTAGCAGGTTTCAGCAATGTATTATATTATCTTTAACATGTTATAGAGAAAAGTTAATTTGTTCCACATGCCTGCTACAATGTTTTAATTTAAATATAGTTCTCTCTTTTTTGTAATCCTGATTTTACCGTTTATTTTCCTAAGACAAAATGAACTATACGGTGTCGAATAACCCTCTAAATACAGTCCAAAATAACGCATTTCAATGTAGCTAATTAAAGAGGAACTGTACGCTTGTTGGTTTAAGTTTCCCGTGTAACAAGCTATAGTATGTAACATGATAACATGATGTATTTGCTCCCACAATGCAAAAACACACAGACAGAAATGCATATATTTTCACACCTACACACCTTTACATGTTTATTCAAAGACATTGGCTCGAAATACACACACAGTGCTACACAAACATGTGCCAAAACACTAGTTTACAGCACACACACACACACACACACACACACACACACACACACACACACACACACACACACACACACACACACACACACATACCATGTTTACATCACTTCAGGGGACATTACATTGATTTACATGCATTTCCTGGAGACTTATCTTAACCATAACCAACACATGCCTAACCCTAACCCTTAACCTAACCAAGTCTTCACCCTAAAATTAATGATTCCCCTTATGGGGACCTCCAATTTGTCCCCATAAGGGAATCCAGTCCCTACGTGACTATGTAAACAGATTTTAGGTCCCCACAAGTATAGTAATGCTAGACCACACACACACACACACACACACACACACACACACGCGCACGCACACACACACACACACACACACACACACACACACACACACACACACACACACACACACCCTCTTATTTCATCTGAAAGGCCCACTTGTAATGCTATCACTCTCAAAGTCAATTTCTGCACTTTTGCTCCTATAATCCCAATTACAGAGCTCGTTCAAAATGATGGATAATGGCTCTCGTAGTTCCTCGTGAAAACAATTTGGCCGCTGTACTGGGGGAAACCTAAGAGGAGAGCCGCGCCGCACACATCATTTCTCAGCTTGCATTCAGAGGTCTCATAAGAGCAGGGGTCGTAAAGTGACTTCTGGGTGAGTTGATTTTGGCCAAAATGGGCTCTCGACTTACTTGGGAGGAGGAGAGAGGTGGAGAAGGGGAGTTACAATGATAAGAAATGTGAAGAGAACAAGAGAAAGAGGGAGAATATTTAGGATCAGGATGAGGAAAGGAAGCAAGAGACAGGATGGAAAGCAACATAGAGAGAAAGTAAGGATGCTGGACCACAATTGCAGACTGCAGGCGTCATAACTTACATGGAAGCTTTCATCATGAGGCCGGTGTGGTGTGGGCTACACACAGGCTCCTGATGACATGACTGCTGGCTGCGTGGAGTAATTCCGGCAGCATGGTTAGCTGCTAAGGGTTTTGGGTTTGGCACACGTGCGTCTATCCACAGCAAAGGGATGTTTTTATGTAATACACTTCTTCACTCTGTGGGTTTGTTCTGAAGGGTGCAGGCTTCCATCCGATTGTCAAGTGAACTGTTGCTAAGCGTTTTCAATGTCGCAATTGTTATATGCTGTCAGCTGGGTTGGAATACATATATATGTTAATGTTTGGGAAATGTAGTGACTTGACTAAAAAATGCCCCAAAAGGAAAGACAGATATAACTAAATTAACTCAAATCATTTAGTAGGCTACGAGGGAAGTTCTCATTGTTCTGTGTGGTAGTATGAGGTCTATTTTGTGATGGATGCACATTTTGAAGCCACATGTGACTAACGTGGACATTTTGCAATTAACAACAACCTTTTTACCAATTGTACCAAACCAACCTTAGCCACCATCAGGGGCGCCGTAAGGAGGTGAAAAGTTAGGACGATTCTAAGGGCCCGTGACTGACAGGGGCCCAAACATTTGAAGAACATTAAGAAAAAAAATGTTTAAGTAACCAATGTGATATCTTTTCATGGGGCCCAAAGTCCCTGGCGGCGCCCCTGACCCTGGCCACCATATACCAGGTATTTGTATAATCATTCTCTTGATCTAGCCCAAAACAACTATTATGGCATATACTGATAAAGTATAAAGCGGTAATAAAACAATAAAAAGCAGGTTGTAATTCGACAAAACATTGTGGTGTAACGTTCAATCCTGACTCTGAAAGATGCAGCCGAAAATGTGTTGATTTATTATTATTGACAATACACTGAGTGAACGATGTGGGCATCACGAATAGATGCACAGCGGTTAATGCACTACACCTTGACTGGCACTGTGGGACCATGAAGCATCTGGACATCGGATTTAATACATCACATTTAGTTTGACACGTTTAGGTGGAGACAGCGAGTGCCCTTCACTTCCTGTCCTCACTACCGTCAATATCAGCATCTTCTCTTTCATTGGACGAACACTCTTGAATTCTGTCCTTCAACCACATCTAGTTTAGCTCAACCGAAAGCCTTCCTTTTCTCTTGCATGTCTCTGCCCTCCTGTTTTATATCTCCTAGCTGTACATCTGTGTTTCTGATATTAGCCTCTCTCCTCTTCTCCTTCTCCAGACGCCCATCACCTTTCCTTATTCTTTGCCACTCCTATCTCCTCCTCTCTCTCTTGTTCTCAGTTGGTATTGGGCATTTCAATATCATCCCCAAAGTGTCTTCCCTGCTCCTCATTTCTGCTCCGTCTCCTTCCTATTCCTTCCTCTACTCCTCTCCTCTGCTTCCTTTGTTTGCCTCTACTTCATTGCTGTCATTAAACCATTTTGACTCTCTTTCCCTCCATCTCTCCCCCCTCTCATAGATCAACATCCCTCCATCAACCCTCTCTATTCTCCTTCATCCACACTTTACCTTATCTTTCCTCCTCTCTCTGTCTTCCTTCCTCGTTCCTCATTATTGACATCGCTCCCTCAACCCTTATCTATCTCCTCAAACGTTCCCTCTTCTCCTTGGTTCCTCACCTCACTATGTTTCCCTTGCCCCACATCTCCTCTTTTCTGTCCTCCTATATCCTCAAGATGTTACCCTGGCTGTTTCTCCTTTCTCCCCTTTTACTCCTCCTTTTATCCCCTTCTCTCCTTCTCTCCTCCCCAATGCTGCCTCTCTTTAGACCTATTCCTTCCTCTACTCCTCTCCTCGGCTTCCTTTGTTTTCCTAATTTCTCATTAAACCATTTTGACTCTCTTTCCCTCCATCTCTCCCCCCCCCTCTCATAGATCAACATCCTTCCATCAACCCTCTCTATTCTCCTTCATCCACACTTGGTTCCCCACCTCCTTGTCCTTTCCCGCATCCCTACGTCTCCTCTTTCTCCCTCCTTCCCCATATCACTGAGATTTTACCCGGGCTGTTTCTCCTCTCTCTCTCTCGCTCTCTCCCTCTCCCCCACTATTCCTCCCCCCCTCCCCTCATCCCCTGGCCGTTCCCCCGGCTGCTGGGTGCGGAGGGCGCTGGCTGGCGGGGTGATGGATGACCATTAAGGCAGCTTATTGGAAACAGTCTGATTTATGGGCGAGCGCTGCCTCGGCCTAATGGCTTCATTTCTTTCTGCCGCCACATGATGTCACAGCCAAGGTCACCGCGGCAACGGCCCCCCTTTGTTGTGGTTTCTCTCGCTGATGACCTGAGAGAGATGGAGGGATGGAGAGAGGGAGAAATGAAGGAGGGGACAAAAAGGGGGTTGTGAGGTTTGTTTGCTAAAGCGGAAAGTTGATGTATGACCGTGTGTCGGCGAAACGAGGTGCGTTTGCAGAAATGCTTGAGCACAAATTTAGTTAGGTATGGAAAATGTGTTTTTATATCCTTCACCCCTTTTTTCTAAAGTCTCCCTTTTCTTACACTTCCTCTCCCTTTTCCCCCTTGCTCTCCAGCGCTCAGTAAATTAAAACGCCATCTCTTCCCTTCTCCTCTTTCCTCCCTTTCTCCTTCATCTCCTTCCATCCATCCATACCACCAATGACAGAATACGATAAAACACACACACGCACACACACACACACACACACACACACACACACACACACACACAGCTTTACGGCCTTCCCTCAGACAGCTATTACTCACTTCTACTTTAAATGAGTGCCGTCAGATATATGGGCCGGCCATTAAGAAGCCGATCAATAAAAATGCCATTAGGGGTGGAGTAAAAAACGCTGATATTAGTGAAGCTCAAAACTAAATATTTGATTTTCTCTCCGATAGTTAGCGAGACGCTGCTCTTGGATGAGGCTTCGAGCGGAGATTGAGTCAGAGGGATCCGTGGTTTGGAGGTGTGTGTGTGTGTGTGTGTGTGTGTGTGTGTGTGTGTGTGTGTGTGTGTGTGTGTTGCAGTCGGTTATTTACCCAGGGACATTTATTCGAAGCTCTGTGATTTTCCCATCTGCCAATTTGACGCTTTTCTCATCAAAGTCCATCTCAGGAGGTTTCAGTCTGCTTGGAAGTTGAGTAGACTTTTAGCAGCAGTTGTTCAATATAAACAAAATTACATGTTTGATCAATATGTTTGATGAGCTTAGAAAAGGTCTGCGATGAAACCAGCTTCGAATATTTTCATTTGTAGTGATCTTTAGGCGTTCTTTACTGCACATAATAATCTGAAGTGCCATCCGATCGCTTATTATTTTCTGAAAAGACTCTGATTTGTTTGCCCTCGTAGAAATCGAACTCCTAACCCAGGGTCGATGTCGAGTTGTCACATGGAAACTGAAATTAACCGAAACACACTGGGAATTTAGTATAAATCACAAACTAAAGCGAAAAGTGGAAACTGTCAGTGACACAGCTGGAGTCGCTGATGTCGGATCCACTCCCCTCTGGTTTCCTGTCATCTGACATGATTTCTGGGGGTGTTGCAGTTTGAGGGCTGCCACTGCTGCAGCTGCTTGAGATTTGGCTCGGCCTGCAAATAAGGAGAACAGCAAGTGAGAGTTCAACTTGTGATGGATGTTAAATCGTGTGGCTTCTAAGTCTTAAGATAAAAACGGGACCATACGTAATGTCTTATGCACACAGTAGACGCAAACACACATATTACTTACCCTAAAACCAAGAGTGCCACAATTGACACTGCAGCTCCACAGGGCTCTCTAGGAGGTATACAGACATTGTAAATCTCTTTCAGACATTTCTATTATTCTATCTTCTGCATAATGGACACTTTGCTGCGTGTCACCCCTCTCTCACACTTCTACACCGTCACTTCATTCTAATAAAAATATTTAAAAGAAATCAGAGTGAAAGGAAAATAAAAGACATATAGGATGCCTCCAGTAAAGTCATAACAGCTGTATCAAACCAGGTGGCATCTTCTTCACAAAAACAGTCTTATCATTTGACATGTACGATAGTTTTGAGGCGATACATGTTGATTTGTTGTTGCTGTAAACAGTATGTTCCAGCATATAAAGTGATAAGAAACATACTTTGAGTTATTTCTGTGTGCACACACTCCTTGGCTCTCTGTAGATGCCTGTGCCTGTGTGTTTTCTAAGATTAGCTCCACGTCTGTCCATGTACACGTGTTTACATTAGCGGTACACATGTGTGGGAAACCTTTGCACTCATTTGTTTTGTTTAGGTTCGTTTAAGCGCCTCGGCTCGTGAGTTTTAATGACTGTGTAAATACGGGAGTCTGACTTCATCTGTGATTTATTTATTGACAACAGAAGTTCAGTGTGGAGCACATGGGTGCTGGGAACCAGGGATCTCCAACAATCAAACCTCTGAGTGTGTGTGTGTGTGTGTGTGTGTGTGTGTGTGTGTGTGTGTGTGTGTGTGTGTGTGTGTGTGTGTGTGTGTGTGTGCGTCATCGTGGGTGCCTTGTTTTGACTGACCATGGACTCTGGGGGTGAAGTCACCTAAGCTGAGTTTCATATACCTACGTTGCAATATAAAGCTGGTGAAATCCAATTGATGATAGCAAATAGCTTACAACACTTCTTCAGAGGAATAAATACATCTACTATTATACTTTTTACAATGTATAGACTTTACTTTTCTCATTTATTGGCACGTTTTTGAAATTTTTAACAGGAACACTTTTGGTGAGAATTAAAGCGTCCTTCTTAGTGAAAAGCGTGTTGGCATAAGTTGGTGCTGACCTTACTGTCTGCTGTATTTCAGTGTCAACAATCTACCTGTTTATGGTCATTACACCTCCAACATATATTGTATTGGTCATCTTACCACACACACACACACACACACACACACACACACACACACACACACACACACACACACACACACACACATACCATGTATACATCACTTCAGGGGACATTACATTGACTTACATGCATTTCCTGGAGACTTATCCTAACCTTAACCATAACCAACACATGCCTAACCCTAACCCTAACCCTAACCCTAACCCTAACCCTAACCCTAACCCTAACCCTAAACCTAAACCTTAACCTAACCCTTACCCTTACCCTAATCCTAAACCTAACCAAGTCTTCACCCTAAAATTAATGATTCCCCTCATGGGGACCTCCAATTTGTCCCCATAAGGGAGGCGAGTATAGTATAGTATAGTAATGCTAGGCCACACACACACACACACACACACACACACACACACACACACACACACTCACACTTACACCTACAGCACACTGGTCTTCTCTGCGCTTTGTGGCCTTGTTTCCTTCGCCCTGCTCCTGTATGTTTAGCTGCCATGATGGATGGAGTCTTTCCTCCTCTGCTTATGTTTTTGGTCACCTCTTTGTGAGCTTTACCAGCTTTTTGTCTAAAGGTGTGTCTGTTCCATACAACATGCTCCAGACATTAGACACTGTCCAGAGTTTCTCCAACGTTCCTTAAAAAAACCTGGGCAGTGGGAACACCGCTGGGAAAAAGACAACACTGTACATGAGCTTAGACAGAATGAACGGTGTGTGTGCAGACGGAGGGGTGTGTGTGTGTGTGTGTGTGTGTGTGTGTGTGTGTGTGTGTGTGTGTGTGTGTGTGTGTGTGTGTGTGTGTGTGTGTGTGTGTGTAGAGAAGTGTCACTTACAGGTTATGGGAAATACTAAATCATCCTTTATTTCGTTGTACCCATTTTTGAAGAATTGGGTCTTGGAATATATGAAGTGTTTCTTAAATTGATTTATCTCTGTTTTTGCCGAGCTATGCTCTAAATATCATAAATATTCTGTAAAATGACCAAGGTTTAGTTGAAACTACATGCACAAGAGATGAACATTGTCGTTGTAGCTTGAGAAAAAACCCTTTCCAACAGTTCTTTCTGATGATAGAGGAACGAATCCCTAGTTTCACGATGTCTTATAAAAAAAGAAATTGTGAAAAGGCTGCATGAGTCCATGACAACTGTTTACAGCTGGTTGTAGATCAATGCAGCTAATTGTGATGACAGCTGTAATCCTAAACAGTGCAACAATATAAGAGAGTAATTAAAAACACAGAAATAACTTTTGCATTGGTTGTAAAACAAAATAAATCTTCATGCACATTTTAGAAATACGTCTCCTGACCACATGAGTTGCAAACAATGCTCACTATTTTAACCTGTTTCGCCTCGAGCCTGTTTTTCAGGTCTCAGGCTCGAAAATGACATTCCCAGAACAAATGACCATATCTTCCCTTCTAAAAGGGTTAAGTTAATAATCTTTTTTCTCAAAGTAAGGTTACACCTGTGAGTTGGATGTAGAAGTGTCAGAATCAATATAGATGTTTTTATTTTAAAGTAAATTCAGATTGAACATAGTAAAAAGATGTAAATTATTGTGTCCGTCCAAAAATAAAATTACTTATAGTGAAAACCACCCTTGAATGATGGGATGGTAGACTAAAAGCTTTAGGAATCCATATAATAAGTACCCTGTATCAAGATTGATGCAAAACAAGTGACATTTGACATTTTTAGAGAGATTTAGCAAAAAAAACAACACTTCTGTGGTCATTTGGGTGGATTTGACCATCTCTGGCCCCCCTTGCTCGATTTTGCTGATTGACATCTCTTTCTAACCGTCAGAGCCAATAGAATCGAGGGGAACTCCCACATACTCCTTATTTGGTAATGTGTGTGTGTGTGAGACTGCCGCATAGCCAAGACCGGAAGCTGCGATAACTCTGGTGGCTACCATTAGCAGCTAACTTTTACTCTCCGATTTTTACATACAAATGGAATTATGGATTATAAATTTAAATATATTCCACAGAAACATTATCAACCTATGGATTAACGGATTCAGATGCGTTTTTTCTCGTTTTAATGCCATTGAACACGTCTTCTGATCAGATTGACAGCTACGGTGAGACGATCTCCCGTAAAATCTACGTAAAGGTATACGTGTTGTGATGTCTGTGTGTGCTTCCCCTGTCGCGAGTTCGGATCACTCAGTGATGATACTATATACCTAAATAATCTGTGGAACCTCAGCTTTAATCGGATATCTTGTATGTGCGGCTACGATGAGTAATAAGGGTATCTTTTATCTTGAGTTCTGTGCCAACGTGCGTTAGCATTTTTCACTCAGTGGTCATTTAGATGCTTCTTATGAGACCTGTGTTTTGTTTTGGTAAAAATGGTTTGTATCGTCAGTTAGCTGAGATTCTTCCCGTTAATCTGGTATAACACATTAATAGAAGGTGACCAGATTTTCAAAATTAAAACTGGGGACATTTTGAGTTTTGCAGTCAATATATCATTAACATATCCAATTTTCTTCACTGTTCAAGAAAAAAGGGGGACAGTTCTGGCTCAATGTAATTCTAACATTTGAACTGTTGGATACAAACAGAAGGACGATAGCTCATATATGAGACTTCAGGTCTTTTTGAAACTGTACATCAGATTGTCCAGATTCTCTCTGAGTGATTAGATGGGGTGTCCTGCTATCACCCTGAAGTGAAATAAGTCTTTGATACTGGATTGTTTTTGTTTTATTCTTATCTAAAAACAGAAGGACGATAGCTCATATATGAGATTTCAAAAGTATTTTATTTTGAAACTCTACATCAGATTATCCTGATTTTCTTTGATTGACTAGATGGGGTCTCCTGCTATCACCCTGAAGTGAAATAAGTATTTTATTGACTTCGAGTGACTCTTTGATTATGGCAGTTCCATTAAATAATAATCAAAATATAGATGGACAATAGATCTAATTTGAGATTTTAAACAGCATACATTTTAAATTGTGCTTCAGAAAGTAATGTTATTTTAGGAGTGTTGTGGGATGGTGTCAACATCAATTGAAAATAGTCACCCAGTGGAAATGTCCGATATGTCTTCATAACTGTTATTACATTTTGCATTCACTCAGTTATAATGTTTTACATTATTATTGATCACATTATATAGTACATATTTCTTAATTTAAGCTCCAGTAGCCTATATATGAATATGTTTGATGTGTTTTTTAGGTATATTTGTTATTGACCGAGTAAACGCTTTTATTTTGAAGGCAGTTTTTACAGGCCTCTACCGTAATGCATAGGATATTCGCGCACTCCAATACAACGTGCGGACTGGCTTGACTGTGTTTTCCGAAGTGGGGGCTGGCTTGACCGCAGTCTGTTTACCCAGTGTTTCCTGACATGAAACGTTTTATTTCACCTTGCTATGTGTTTTTAACGTATATTAAAAAACGGGGACATTTCCGGGGACAGTTTCAACCGGGGACAGGTCAATACAAACGGGGACTGTCCCCGGAAAACGGGGGACGTCTGGTCACCCTGCATTAATAGGTTCTTAAATATTAAGATGCCCTGAGACACAGTGTCGTGAAAAAGAAAAGCCCCCGCCGAGGGGGGCTTTGGGGCTTAACAGGTTTTAAAGGACACAGGAAACCATGCATGGCTTTGATGAAAAAAAAACATCTGCACACAAACTGATGTGGTGACAAAAGGGCGCTACAGAAAGAAATAAGTAAGAACACTGTCATCTGATATGGGTAGAGAATAACATATACTTCATAGGGGACTGGCTGGTGGAGGTGTGGCTGCAGGCGGATGGGGAGGGGGGCTCCAGACTTCACAACAACACACTCCTAAATCTCAGGCTGCTGCCCACCAAGCAATTCTCCTGGTAGGCAGCGCAGCACGCTTATGATTTATGACGAATCCCTCTCGCAATTTGTCACTGATGGCAGGAATGTATAATTCAAAACATTTTCTATTTTGCTGTGTGTTGCTTCCCTCCCTCCCCCCACACCCCAGCATCACACAACCACACACACACACACAACACACACACACACACACACACACACACACACACACACACACACACACACACACACACACACACACCTCTCTCTCTGCTTTATTAATTTGTAACACAAATGTAGAAAGAGGGACATGTATATTTCTGAAGACACATGTTTTGTGCTGGAAAGTGACACCGAGATGTGATTAAATGTTCGCAAAACAGAACAGCATTTCTCTTCCTGTATGTTGGGAAGTTAATTTGTCTTTCACGGAAATATGTCTCTTTTTTTTGTGTGTGTGTGTGAATGATCCAGATTCTTGTTTGTATTTTGTCCTCTTGTTTTGAATGTCTATTTACCGGGACACATGTCTGTTCATGCTTATGTTTACGTGTGATAGAGCAACCAGGTTTATGTGTCTCCAAATTGTTTTGTTTAAATAATACCATTTTGACAAGGGCAAAGAAGTTTAGAACGAAAAGTAATGAAACCGGAATTACATTTGTTATCATAATATTTAGACATTTAAAGATTATACATCCCAAATATATCAGCAAAACGTCGACTGACTGTGTTCGATTCGTTTTTCCTATAATATCTACTTTTCTCATAAAACGAACCCATCTAAACATGATTTGCATTTTTCATGGTCTATTCAAATACTGCCGTCTTGGTTTCATTTAAATTCAATAGTCTCTTGAATTCTTGAATAGTGACTTCATATTTACTGTAACACAATTTGTATGTTGCCTAAACGCAGTATGCAGTATATGATCATTTCCATACAATATATTTTGGACTGTGAGCTTGTGTGCCTGATTCTTGTGTGTGTTCCTGTTTATCTGTAAGTATGTATGTACAGTATGTGTGTGTGTGTGTGTGTGTGTGTGTGTGTGTGTGTGTGTGTGTGTGTTTTATATCTGCCCTCCCAACCCCCTCCAGCCTGCTGATAGCAGCAGTCAGGCCTGATCCCAGTGGCGAGGTAAAGATTGATGCAGCTCATCTGCTGGAATGGGGCTATAAAAGCCATCGCTGGACTGCACACTCGCCCTCTGCCTCCTCGTCTGCTCTTTCTCACGGCTCCTTCTTGCTGCCTTCTTCCACACAAATACACACATGAATGCAGTATTGTGAATATTCTTAACATCTATGTATTTATCTGTCTGTCTCCGTCCCCCGTCCCACCTCCACCACCACCTCAGTGCACTAAGAGCTGCAGTAAAACCAGACCCTGTCATGTTCCAAGGTGAGGGCTGATCTCATGCTGACGTGCCCCCTTCGTTAACACCACCCCCCCCCACAACCTGCTTCATTCTCCTGCTGCAGTGTTAAGTGCTCCTCCGACCTCAGCCTTTTACACCCCCCCCCCCCTCTCTGATCCCCATTCACAGACAAGCACTTGTTTAAAATAATAATTTAGAAAAAGAGCCGCCAAGTGTTTCTCGCTTTTCAGTTTCTAACAAAACTGGATCAAAATGTTGGTTTTTGGACTGATTGATGGGACTTGACTTAAGTAAGAATCCAGTCCTGGAACAATATAGCTATGTACTGTATGTCTACACACCTTCAAATGTTAATTACGTTACCAATACTCTGAAATAACTTGGCCTCATGCAGCTATGTAAATCACAACCAAGAACACAAAGTGTGAAGTTATAATAGTCAGCATCCAGAGACTTGCATCTTGATTACAAGGTCTCGTGACTTAATGGTGACTTCTCTCAAATTACTTTATACTTAACTTGGACTTATCCCTGAAGATTTAAAACCAGCTCTCATCGCGAAATAGTTTAATATTTGTGTCATTACAAGCACACTCCTGAGAGTTTTACATGAGCCCATCTAATGCTGCGGTATGAACACTAAGATCGATGTCCAATAATATTTGGATTTTAATTGAAGCAACGGGTCCCACGGTGGCCATTTTAAAATCACTTTTGGAGCGGGAAACAAATCAGAAAAGATGGTTAAGCAGAACAAAGGCTGACTCAAGATACCATATATGTTGCTGATGTTATTCTACAAAATGATGTTGCATTTTGCTAATCCATGTTTTATTGAATTGCTAATTAGAGCCCTGAATAATATCCGAGAATAGGCTTTTGGCTTAATAGACACCATTTATTGTAAAACACATATATTAAAGAAGGTAAATCGCCATGGTAATATGGTCGATATGTCCACCGTCCCCTCAGGTTGTACAGGTTTCCCCTTGTGTACGGCCTGGGTCTAGAGGAGAATTAACATGTGGAGTAAGTGATGGATAGGTTGGATAGGGGAAACAATATCAGCTGGTCTGTTTTGCAATTGCACGCCCAGTTTGTTTATTTCCCATGATGCCTTTGGTAGGTCAGTCACCAACGGTGCTCCGAGCGCGTCCTCACTCACAGACTAATTTTGCATTCTTTAATATTGCATGGAGCTCATTTAGAGGGTGTGTGGTACAGTATGCACACAGGGACACGTATACAAGCATTCAAACACGTAATTTTCCCTCTCACCACGCTCTCAGGGGTGTATTTAAGGATGCAGCAGAGGGGTATGGATTGATGTGGTTACACATGGCCAATGGTGACTGTGTGTGTGTGTGTGTGAGTGCATGATTGTTTTTGTATCATCTGTGTGACTATGTGTGTAACAAATATATATGTATGCATTTGTATACATGCATATTCCCTATAGCTGTACACAAAAGCCATGCGACACCCTTCCTGCTGTTCTCTGAGTTATCAATCACACTGCCACTTTAATTTATGTGCCACTTCTGGTTGCTTTGTCGTTTATTTTAAGAGGAAGAATAGCACTATTGAACAGTGCTGGGAAGAAGTGGCTACTGTTTGCAGCATAGATATTGCTTTTTAACCTCTTATGGGCGATGAGAGATTTACTCCATTGTCTTTCGACCCACTAATGAAACAATACAGTCTTCCTCATAAATATCGAAAAGGATTCATTTTCAATTCCAACAAACATACATGATACCTCCAAGGGTCTAGTTTCTACAGTAGGCCAGACACACATCTGATGCTACAGATACTGTAAATAGGCACACAGTTGAAAGCAATAATATTAAGGATAATTAAAATATGAACTAGTAGGTTCAACTTAATAATATTCAACTCACCATATGTGAAATCTGTTGACATAATAGATGTAATTAAAGTCAGCGTTTCAGTTTCTTCAGTGCAGCCCATACTGGAAATAAACACCTAAAAGTATGTGTAAAAGCTAAATGAAGATAAATGTCATAAGAATGTTGACCCTGTTCTGTTTGTGTTGCAAAATCAGACATCAGAGGTCAAGGGTTATAAATGGAGGGGTCACGGGAGTCACGACTGGATGAGGTCAATGTGAGGTCATTTCCGTTTGGGGATTCCAAACTATTCCTGTCCATCACATGGGGCAACCGAGAAGACCTCTTCTGTCACGGTGACATACAGCAGAAGGCAATAGATGCTGAGAGTGCAGGAGATTAAAGGGAGTCTGGGGGGGGGGAGGGTGAGAGGGCGTGCACACAAAAATACATATTCACACACATATATAGCTCTTGCTTCCCTTTTAAGATCGTACACACTCCCCTCTCGCAGTCAATTTTCAATCCAGCCATTATTTATTTCATAAATTACACCTGTTTGTTGTGATGTCAACATGTCTTTTGTGACCAAGGCTTATTGGCTGCTTAAAATATATAATTTTTCAAATAAGTCACTAGATAAGTAACGTTTTGAGACTGAATTTGATTTTAAGATATTTTCTGTGACATGCAAGATTTAACAAATAGTACTTGACAATGCAAATCAACAGGCAACAGGTTTTGAAAGTCCTGATGTCAGTATGTTGGTTACATATCATATTTGAAACATTTTTTACTTCTCATACCAATAAACGCACAACTGGGATTAACATGGCAGCCCTGTCCTTTTGAGGTGTATCAATAAGTATGACACTAATAATAATTCATGTAAAGTGGACCTATCATGCTATATTGGAAACATATATTGTAGGGCCATACCTACACAACATGTCTGTGAAGTTTTTTGCTTAAAATACCAAACAGTTCACCCATTGTAGCCATGCCTCATACTGCTCATACCCCTCTATTGCAGCCCTGTTAGAGAAACGCGGATTTTGGGTCCTTAGCTTGAAAAAAGAAAAAAGAGGA
The DNA here is from genome assembly GCA_023974075.1 of Chaenocephalus aceratus. NCBI lineage: Eukaryota > Metazoa > Chordata > Actinopteri > Perciformes > Channichthyidae > Chaenocephalus > Chaenocephalus aceratus. The sequence continues at coordinate 16,746 of JAMFTG010002270.1, forward strand.
GGCGGAGCTAATGCCTGATCAGAATTCTACCGGAGATAAAGTTAAATTCTGCTGTGATAAAACGCCATCCTGTTCCAAACCACTTCAAGGATTATTTCTGAAACAGTATGGAGCTCAAATGCTTTCTCTTGCGAGTTCACAGGTTTTTTTTATTCCCTGCTTTTTAAACACATGTGCTCTCCAGTACAGGTTAGCTCTGAGTGTTAGCGAGGCTTGCTAATGTAAACAAAGACGAGATTAAATCCAAAACACGTCAGGCATTGTTTCCGATAGCAACTCTCTGTGGGTCCGCTGCCAATTTGACGTCAGATCGGCAGGAAATCTGTATCCGCTCGTTGTACCCCCGTCTTTAAAAGATTTGGGTACGGAGGAAAAGAGAGAGGGTTTTATTTTCTGACGCTGAGTTCCCCGACACACCGGGGACACATATTTATGTATAAAAGACATCACAAAGTGCATTTTGCATGATGGGTCCCCTTTAAGTTAATTGCAGTTTAATTATATACTTAATCTACAAAAGGCTTAATGTGTTGCTCTTTTTCATTAATTCTGAAGATGGTACAGATACATATTTAAAAGCCTTCATAACGTTTTTATCCGTAAGTATTCGCTCTTGTTGTTAGGGGTTCACTTTACAATTTATCGCCATTATAAGAACTGTGAAGACAAAGGTTGAACCTAGCAGATCATTTATTAAGCTGCACTTTCATTTTCTGATCTATCTTTCGGAATATTTGTTTATGCATTTGTATTGTGTGAGATGCTTGTGAGTAATCACCAAATAGAAGAAGCCATTTTCTGAAGACTTTCCCCAAAGAGACCTTTAAACGCTGTGGGTGTATCAGACTTTATGACACAGACACAGTAAACATCCTGTGCTGGAAGGCAGTCTTTATGAAAGCGCTTGCGTTTTGTTGTGACAGTTTAACCTATGTGAACAGCGTGATGCAATAAGCCAGCCTGCTTTATTGACTATGTGAATCACAGTCAGCCTTGACTCAGTGTAGCTACCAGCTAAACGCTACACGCTACGCGCTAATCTCAAGAGTATAACTTGATACAGGCGGAGCAGATCTCTCCAGCCTGCTCCAGGGATCGTTATCTGTGCAACACGATTGAATTATTTCTCCTCTCTCCTGCTCAGTCGGAGGAATTGAGTTACAGTGAACGTAATGCACGGCAACAGACTGCCTGTGTGTCCTAGACCTGTGTCAAGAAAATAGCAGAAGAAGAACACATAGCTAGATGCTAATTTAGCAACAAGTGAGGGCCTTGGAAGCAATTTACAGCGACACGACAAACCAAGCCAAGGAGAAGAAAAATATTCCCCATATTCTTTCAACAAAGACATTTTCACAATGGCTTCGAAAGTTAAGAGGATTGTGTGCAGCCTTATTGATTTTTTTGTGGCAGTGTCCGGGAAATGGCGCCGAGAAAATGAGGTCTGGCTCGAAGGTTTATGTCCTGCCACAGTTAGGAGGAAACGTGAGCCGAGGATTCAGCTGGCCTTTTATTGTAAATGTGCTCCCTTTAAAGTGTCTGTTGTCCTGGCTATAGGAAGGGAATTAAATATGAAGGGTATCAGTAAATGGGCAGGAAGACTCCAAACGAGTGCTTAGGGACAGTTTCCCATTATTGTCATCTATTATCTTGGACAGATAGTGATGTCGGCCACTGGCTCGTCGATTGCAATCCACTGCAGGTTGGTGGCCGGCAGACAGGTTATGGGTTTATGTGAAAACAAAGTAGCACATTTTTACTGGGGAAGGGATAATTTGGGCCGGCTTTCCAACACAATTAAATAGAAAACATTCATATTTAATGCAGGATGCGAGACAACACAACAGAACAGCACAACAGCGCTTCCAGTCCATGATTAAATAAACAGCTGATGTTTAGCATACTGTTAGTCTGTTACTCTACATATTTATTCTCACGTCAGAGTACTCAGTCTCACCGCATTTCGTGTTATAGTCACAAAGTTAATTTAATCTATTGATTCGTGTTCACCAACACGATTTTCGAATTTTTTTCCTGTCACACAGAACGATTTTAAAAGCAATGTATTTCTATTGGTAGTATGTTTCGTGCCTGCAAACAGCTGTGTGGTTCATAAAAACATTTTCTTTCTCAATGTCTTAGCCTAAGCCAGGGGTGTCAAACTCAATTTCAACTCGGGCCACATTAGCATCATGGTTGCACTCAAAGGGCCAGTTTTATATATAAGACTATATAAAAAGACATATATAAATATTTAATATGAAACAATGAATTATATTACATTATTGCCTCTGCATCGGATTATTATCGGATAGGGTAATAACTTCATAATTAACTACGGCTGAAAGCAGAAGTCTAGGGTAAACAATTGCAAGTCTCTTCAGTGAGAATGTCACAAAATGATTTAAAAAGAAAAGCCGAATTCTGGAAAAAAAAGTCCAAATCAAAAAAAGAAATGAAGTTTTGAAAAAAAAATCAGATTCTGAGAAAAAATGAATATTTTGAAGAAAAAAAGTCAAATTCTGAGAAAAAGGTCAAATTTGAGATGCTTGTAATTTCTGGGCAACGTGCTTCTGTAAATCGACATGTAACCGTGTAATAAACATATTATATTCTTTGAAAGCTCTTGTGGGCCACATCAAATGAAGTCACAGGCCGGATTTGGCCCCCAGGCCTTGGGTTTGACACCCCTGCCCTAAGCCTAACCCTTTTATTTTAAATAGTATAACGTTTTTTTGCCGTCCGCGAGGAAAAGAAATGGCTCAGAGCCTCAGAATACTGAAATCTGTATTTTTTTAAATCTTTTTTTCCTTCTAATTTGTTATTATTTGGTGCAGGCACGAAACATAAATGCATTGCTTCTAAAATTGTTCTGTGTCAGAATACTGAAATCAGTCTTTTTTTAAATTCTTTTTCCTTCTAATTTGCTATTATTTACATTGCTTTTAAAATCGTTCTGTGTGACACGAACAAAATGGGGAAATGGTGTTGGTGAACACGAAGCAATAGATTAATTTCGTGACTATAATAGACGAAATGCCGTGAGGCTGTGTTGCAGAGTAGGGACAATTTGGTAGAACACAGAATTCAGATTAGTGTGAAGTCTAGCGCCACGAGTTTATGTTGCTGAAAAAAATACATTAAACTCACATATTCTAGTCAGGCATCCTCCACTTTAGCACCGTGTGATATGTTCCTGTAGTTTTCTTTCTGGATGTGTAGCCTGTGTCAGATACTAGCTTAGTTTTGGGCTCACCTCTGCGTAGCCGCTGTAAAACGCTGGTCTGTACACAGACAGTCACTCTGAATAATAGGCCTGCAAGCCATAAATGTCAGCCCTTTAAATCACACACAATCCAGCGCTGTGTCCCAGAGAGAGAATGCTTCATCACCGCTTAAACTCCAGCCGCCCATTTATTATGTGTATGTTTATAAATCACTAAGGAGACCTCACATTCCTGAAGCCTGTACAAAAAAGAGAGGAAGATTAGAGGAAGAGGAAGAACAGGAAAGGGGGACTGAAGTGAAGATGTGTGGGGAGAGAAGAGAGGTCAGAATGAGGAGCTTATATTCTCACTATGAGATAATGATATAAAGAGCTTATATTGTAAGAAAGGTTAATATAGTATATTTTAATATTGTCTGCTTATCTGTCTTATTGGAGAAGCCTGTGACCTAAGATTTTCAACGACATAATTTCTCTGTAGCTATGTTAGTTTGACAATAAAGAACCTTGAACCTTGAACCTTGAAAGGGGCCCTATATGCAGATGTTCAGGTTCATATTTTTATTGTGTTCCTCTACTCTGACCTGTCTCCACGCTTTAATGCTCAAAAAGCTCTGGATTGTTTCACCCTCTGTCTGAAACCAGAGCCCAGTCTGCTCTGATTGGTTAGTTGGCCGGCTCTGGAGGGGATTGGTCAACTGCTTAGTGATGTCCCACTCTATAGCCTATCACGTGAAATGTTTAGAAGTGTTACTTAGTGATGTCACTATGTCGCAGAAGTAAACAATCAAGCCGTTTCTGGCAAGGGGGAAATGGAGAGATACTCCGTCTGCTGGGAACTTTGGGATTGTAGCCCTTTGCAAACCATTTACACACACACACACACACACACACACACACACACACACACACACACACACACACACACACATACCATGTATACATCACTTCAGGGGACATTACATTGACTTACATGCATTTCCTGGAGACTTATCCTAACCTTAACCATAACCAACACATGCCTAACCCTAACCCTTAACCTTACCATTACCCTTACCCTAACCCTAAGCAAGTCTTCACCCTAAAATTAATGATTCCCCTCGTGGGGACCTCCAAGTTGTCCCCATAAGGGAAGCCAGTCCTCACACGTGACTATGTAAACAGATGTAGGTCCCCACAAGTATAGTAATGCTAGAACACACACACACACACACGCACGCACGCGCACACACACACACACACACACACACACACACACACACACCTATAAATCACACTACAGGAAAGGGAACCCCCCCCAAGAAACATATTAACACCCAATTAAAATCAGTGAGAAAATATAGCCTTCAGCCCTGAGATCACAAATAGATAAGGAGGCTCGATGCTTCTCTTACGTAACGTTGCATACAATACGATTTAACTTCATTGCTGTTTAAACAAAACGCACGCAGACCTTGATTCATCATATTAAGATTGTATAGAGACGTTAAGGTGCACAGTGGTATGAAGTTTAATTTGTTACAGTCACATCTGAGCCAAAAGCCCCAGTCAGGCCGCGTATGAGTCATGAACACTCCCGTTAGAAGTCTATATAGTCTAAGTGAAAGACATAACACATCTTTTACTGTGTAACCTCTAACCGTAGACGTACACAGAGTACACTCCTTCAGCTGTGATATCACACAGGTGTCTGCGCAGCGTCAAGCTACACCACCTTTCTCCTCTTTTGTTATGGACAGTTAATATTAACACTCGGCTGACAGTGGATTCCCCAGCGTCTGCCAGAGACGTCCGTCCACAGGCAAAAGATATCGCTTCTGCTGAAGATCAGTCAAAATAACCCAATGAGGTCTTTCATCCTGTTCCTTTTACAGCCGCGGCTTCGCAGATTTACGAGTTACAGTGAGATGTACAGTTATCCAATATATGTATATCCATGCTTTTTTATGAGTGCTTTTGCTCTCTCCTCAGCCCCTCGTAAAGATGGCACATTCCTACATTTTACTCAGTCAGGAGTCCCTTTATGTTTGGCTTGAGGGGTTGGAGGAAGGCCGACTCTTTTCTTTGTTCCTGTCCAACCTGTCTGGCATCTGTGTCTTAGGAAGACCAACACATTCTTAATGTACTATATGTACAATGATGTTTGTTCTGTCTTGTTTGTGTCGCATACACATTCATTAATTCAAAATACTGCTGTGCTTCACAAGCTACCTACTCTTTTTTGAGTTTGTGCGGCTATTACATATGTTGTTGATGTCACACAGTTTCTTTAGGACTTTTCGTGAGACAATAGGTTAAAATAATAATATTCGAGCTCATGTAAGAAGATTATGAAAACGTGCGGACGACACAGAACATTTTTTGTGGATATTAATGTAAAAAAAAGGCCAATTTATATTAAAAAAACGAATCAATTAAAATTACGATTTATGTTAGTCAAGAAAACTGTATATATTCATGAGGTGTTATCAATGTTTGTTTTTATAATCTAAGATATTGATGTAGGGGCTTCTTACAACTGCAAATACATTTGATTTCTGATTTTGAATATTGTTATGTTGAAAAAAAGTAATATATATTTTTTTAAATACTCTTAGACGAATTATCCAGG
>JAMFTG010002271.1:0-30000 GCA_023974075.1 Chaenocephalus aceratus
GCACACGTGGAAAGTATAATGTGCGTTGAAGCAGTACAAGTAGAAGTACTCAGATCATGTGCTTGAGTAAAAGTAGAAGTACTCAGGTATTGTACTTGAGTAAAAGTAGAAATACTCAGATGTTGTAGAGTAAAAGTAGAAGTACTCAGATCTTGTAGTTGAGTAAAAGTAGAAGTACTCAGATCTTGTGCTTGAGTAAAAGTAGAAGTACTCAGATCTTGTACTTAGTAAAAGTAGAAGTACTCAGATCTTGTGCTTGAGTAAAAGTAGAAGTACTCAGATCTTGTACTTAGTAAAAGTAGAAGTACTCAGATCTTGTTCTTGAGTGAAAGTAGAAGTACTCAGATCCTGTACTTGAGTAAAAGTAGAAGTACTCAGATCTTGTACTTAGTAAAAGTAGAAGTACTCAGGTATTGTACTTGAGTAAAAGTAGAAATACTCAGATGTTGTAGAGTAAAAGTAGAAGTACTCAGATCTTGTAGTTGAGTAAAAGTAGAAGTACTCAGATCTTGTACTTGAGTAAAAGTAGAAATACTCAGATGTTGTAGAGTAAAAGTAGAAGTACTCAGATCTTGTAGTTGAGTAAAAGCAGAAGTACTCAGATCTTGTACTTGAGTAAAAGTAGAAGTACTCAGATCTTGTGCTTCAGTAAAAGTAGAAGTACTCAGATCTTGTACTTAGTAAAAGTAGAAGTACTCAGATGTTGTACTTGAGTAAAAGCAGAAGTACTCAGATCTTGTGCTTGAGTAAAAGTAGAAGTACTCAGGTCTTGTACTTGAGTAAAAGTAGAAGTACTCAGATCTTGTTCTTGAGTAAAAGTAGAAGTACTCAGGTCTTGTACTTGAGTAAAAGTAGAAGTACCAGAGTGTAGGAATACTCTGTTACAGTAAAAGTCCTGCATTCAAAATGTTCCTCAAGTGAAAGTAGAAAGTATTCTCATCTAAATATAGTGAAAGACAGTGAAAGTAGTCGTTGTGCAGATTGGTCCATTTCAGAATAATATATATGATATGTTTTATAATGATTGATCATGAAAGTGTTCTCAAAGCTGGTGAAGGTGCAGCTAGTCTGAAGTACTTTGTAGACTGCAGGGTAGCTGGTGAAGGTGCAGCTAGTCTGAAGTACTTTGTAGACTGCAGGGTAGCTGGTGAAGGTGCAGCTAGTCTGAAGTACTTTGTAGACTGCAGGGTAGCTGGTGAAGGTGCAGCTAGTCTGAAGTACTTTGTAGACTGCAGGGTAGCTGGTGGAGGTGCAGCTAGTCTGAAGTACTTTGTAGACTGCAGGGTAGCTGGTGAAGGTGCAGCTAGTCTGAAGTACTTTGTAGACTGCAGGGTAGCTGGTGGATTTACTCCAGGTGGAACTAAAGTCTGATTCAACACTTGGTTAGATTTCACATCATTCATCCACATCTGTGAAGTAACTGAAGGTATTAAATACATGTAGTGGAGGAAAAGTACAAAGTAGCATAACATTGAAATACTGCAACATGTACATTACATTTAAAGCACCTCAGAATTGTTCTTAATTACTTGAGTAAAGGTACTCAGTTACTCTGCAGCTCTGCATTGTAATATTGCCCGTGAGTTTAACGGTAACTGAGGAGTCTTCATTGACGGGGAGATGATGTGAAACAGCTGTGAACCTGCAGGAGCATCTTACCGTGGTCGGGCCGGAGAGGATCTCTGTCTCAGCTTTACTCCACGTTCTCACCCGGGAAAACCCACGATACACTCCGGGTACGATCAGAGGACGATCACTGACAGACAGACGGAGGAGGAGGAGGAAGCAGCTCCCTGAGCCTCCCTCTGCTCTCTGAGGCTCTCTCAATGTGGAGCGGGTTTCAAACAGAGAGGGAGGAGGAAGAGGAAGAGGAAGAGGAAGAGGAGGAGGAGGAGGAGGAGGAGGAGGAGGAGGAGGAGGAGGGTAAAACAGAAAGGGAGGATGATGAGATGTAGGAGTTAGTAGAGAAGGATTCGGAAGAGGAAGTAGTGGAGGAGGAGGAGAAGGAGGAAGAGAAGGAGAGGAAAAGGAGGTATGTGTGTTTCCTTGTCACACCAGAAGGGGGCGCCAGGCATCCTTTGTGTACTGCAGCCTGAAGAGCCAGGCATCCTTCGTGTACTGCAGCCTGAAGAGCCAGACATCCTTCGTGTACTGCAGCCTGAAGAGCCAGACATCCTTCGTGTACTGCAGTCTGAAGAGCCAGGCATCCTTCGTCAACACGTTCTCACTCCCAACCCGTCACATATTGACGGACGGTCAGGGCCCCTCCCCGTCACTCTATTACGCACAGGGTACCCCTTCGAAGTCAGTTGTCAACGGGCAGGGCGTCCCAGACCTTCATAGACCTCCCATAGCGTTGATAATAGACGCCATGAGAACGCTCGCCGACGGTCGGTTGTTATTGTCAATATTAATATAATAATTATTTATTTTGTAATAGTCACACTCGACTTCGCCGATGTTCTTGTTGCCCCAGCTGGTCGACACCTCTTTTAGCAGAAACAGGCTACATTAATGTATTACATCGATGTTAATCCGTGTGGTTGTGGTTGCCATGCAACGCAATAATGTACAAACTCTTCAACTACAACCCTAATTATATTTAAAAACATTTTAGAAGGCCTCACGAAATACTTTATTGTACATTAAAATGTAAATGTGAAGGGATGTGTGTAATGTGGTGATTGACATTATTCACCCACGGATCTATGGGTTGGGGTATTGTTCCGCACGGACATTTTAGTTAACCGGACTTCCTGTTGATGTGAAATCCGGAAACAGTTTTTAAAAATAAAATAATACTTTATTCCGAGTTTGCTTGCTTTTCTCTTTGGAGGTCATCACATAACGGCATTATAATACACGGTTTGGCTGCATTGAATATTACATATCTGCCGTAGTTCTCTATTTATAGAGCCCTGATGAGAAGACTTCTAGACAAACAGAAGAACTGCCGCCGAAACTGAATATGTGACGTGGATCATAAATATATCAGCAATGAAACTAAATCTTCAATTTCTCTTCACACAATACGTCTCCTTGCAGTATCAACACTAATTAAAGAGTCCTCTCCTGCTGATGTTCAGGTGTATATCAGTATGTAGTGTCTCTACTTTAAAGAGTCCTCTCCTGCTGATGTTCAGGTGTATATCAGTGTGTAGTGTCTCTACTTTAAAGAGTCCTCTCCTGCTGATGTTCAGGTGTATATCAGTATGTAGTGTCTCTACTTTAAAGAGTCCTCTCCTGCTGATGTTCAGGTGTATATCAGTATGTAGTGTCTCTACTTTAAAGAGTCCTCTCCTGCTGATGTTCAGGTGTATATCAGTATGTAGTGTCTCTACTTTAAAGAGTCCTCTCCTGCTGATGTTCAGGTGTATATCAGTATGTAGCGTCTCTACTTTAAAGAGTCCTCTCCTGCTGATGTTCAGGTGTATATCAGTATGTAGTGTCTCTACTTTAAAGAGTCCTCTCCTGCTGATGTTCAGGTGTATATCAGTATCTAGTGTCTCTACTTTAAAGAGTCCTCTCCTGCTGATGTTCAGGTGTATATCAGTATGTAGTGTCTCTACTTTAAAGAGTCCTCTCCTGCTGGTGTTCAGGTGTATATCAGCATGTAGTGTCTCTACTTTAAAGAGTCCTCTCCTGCTGATGTTCAGGTGTATCAGTATGTAGTGTCTCTACTTTAAAGAGTCCTCTCCTGCTGATGTTCAGGTGTATATCAGTGTGTAGTGTCTCTACTTTAAAGAGTCCTCTCCTGCTGATGTTCAGGTGTATATCAGCGTGTAGTGTCTCTACTTTAAAGAGTCCTCTCCTGCTGATGTTCAGGTGTATATCAGCATGTAGTGTCTCTACTTTAAAGAGTCCTCTCCTGCTGATGTTCAGGTGTATATCAGTATGTAGTGTCTCTACTTTAAAGAGTCCTCTCCTGCTGATGTTCAGGTGTATATCAGTGTGTAGTGTCTCTACTTTAAAGAGTCCTCTCCTGCTGATGTTCAGGTGTATATCAGTGTGTAGTGTCTCTACTTTAAAGAGTCCTCTCCTGCTGATGTTCAGGTGTATATCAGTATGTAGTGTCTCTACTTTAAAGAGTCCTCTCCTGCTGATGTTCAGGTGTATATCAGTATGTAGTGTCTCTACTTTAAAGAGTCCTCTCCTGCTGATGTTCAGGTGTATATTAGTATGTACTGTAGTGTCTCTACTAATTACACATTTTGTAATTATATTTTATTATATTTCTTCTTGATATTTAGGTTTCTTGCTTTTTAAATTATTTTACTGAATTTTGTTTCCAAGGTTTTTGTTTCCTGTAAATGTATTTTTATTAAATTTAGGTCAGTGAATATTTCTCAGTAAGTATTCTTTTTATATTTGACTGATATTCTTTTATCCTATATGATAACATTATACTTTATTTTAATGAGTGAGGCACAATCTCTGTTATTCTCTTACAGATTTTTAATAATACAAATCTGTATTTTGTCACAGCACCCACAACAACATTTGACATGCATGTAACCCACCCTAGAACTAGGAGCAGTGGGCATGTGTCGTACAGCTAGCAGGGAGCGCTGGTGGCTTCGGTGCCTTGCTCAAAGGCACCTCGGCAGTGACCAGGAGGTGAGCTGGTCGGGACGTGAACCGGCAACCCTTCGGTTCACAGACGCAGTTCCTTCAGACTGCCTGCCTTTACAATGTCTTCTTCCATCCTGTATGAGTGTACAGGATTTTCATTTATTTATATACAGATCTTTACTGCAACATGGCGTCCTCCTAAACCTGAGTCCAGCCTCTGAAGCTATACATGCATTTCATTTTAAAGTCATCACAACACATCTCAAAGGTCTCAACAATATCTGATCACATCTCATACATGCACATACACCTTATTACCACAGTTTCACTGACACCAAGTATTTAGAAATCAAAGGAAACATTTGATTGGACATGAATCAACCCGGTGTGATAAACGCAAAGAAGTCCAAGAGTGGAAAAACATGTCGTCTTCTTCTTTGTGGCCTTTTTCTGACTTTGTCGTGAAAGACTTTGAGAGTCTTTCCAAGGGAACCCGGTGCTCTGATTACAGGGAGGACGGATGATGGGCTGCCTGCGGACTCTTGCTGAGATGGACCGGGCTCAACAGTTAACCCTCTCAGACCGGAACGAGAAACGGGGGAAATACTTTTGCTATAACCAACAGAATGTGTAGAGCAGGGCTGTCAAACTCAATTTCATCGCGGGCCACATTCGCATAAAGGTTGCACTCAAAGGGCCGGTTGTAATTATATAAATATACAATATCTATATATAAAATAATGTAGTATATTACATTATTGCCTTTGCATTGGATTATTATCGGATAGGATAATAACTTAGTAATTAACTACGTCTGAAAGCAGATGTCCACGGCAAATAATTGCAAGTCTCTTCAGTGCGCATGTCACAAAACGAGATGCATTGTGGGACATGTAGTTTATGGGCAACCTGCTTCTGTAAAGTGGCATGTAACCGTATAATAAACGTATTATATTCTTTGCAAGCTCTTGCAGGGCCACATGAAATGAAGTCGCGGGCCGGATTTGGCCCCCGGGCCTTGAGTTTGACACCCCTGATGTAGACGGTTGATGAAGGCGAGCATTTTCAACTGATGGATGGATGTAAATGTTTCCACTGATTTTAATTAGTTTTATTGCTTGATGTCTTATATGTTGCATTGTTGGAGGAGCTAGGGACTTAAGATTGTCATTGCCATTTCTACACTATAGTAGGACATTGCAGCCTTTAAATAGACAACTTAAAAAAAGAGGAATAGTTTGGGCGAAAACTAAAAAGGTATCATGGGGTACAGGAATCCGTTTTGGTTTCAAGACCCTGGTTCACGGAGGATACCAAAAAAGTCCTAGAAAGACCATGGGGTCAGGTTATAATTTTCCACAGGGGGGTTCGTTTAGCATGAAACACTTGAAACAACTGAAGGACAAGTTAACAAAGAAAGTGAGGTCAAAGAAAACTATTTCTGCTAAAAAGTGAGCAATGATTGAGAGTCCGAGCTGAACATTTCAGATGTGTGTATCTCACACTGCTCTGTAACTTTCATTTGCTTTTAAATTAGTGTTTTTAGATTTCGTTTTATAATATGTTTCTTAATGTCTTTCATTTTTGTAAAGCACCTTGAATTGCCTTGTGTTGAAAGGTGCTATATAAATAAACTTAAAATATTTTAATCAGTATTTAGAGAAGTATCACTGGTCGTAAATATACACTGTTTCCACAACCCATGTTAACTTGTCACTTTAACTTATTCCGCACTTTATAACTTAGATCAGGGGTGTCAAACTCAAGGCCCGGGGGCCACATCCGGCCCGCGACTTCATTTTATGTGGCCCCGCAAGAGCTTGCAAAGAATGTAATACGTTTATTATACGATTAAATGCCGCTTTACAGAATCAGGTTGCCCATAAACTACATGTCCCACAATGCATCTCGTTGTGTGACATGCGCACTGAAGAGACTTGCAATTATTTGCTTTCAGACGTAGTTACTAAGTCATTATCCTATCCGATAATAATCCAATTCAGAGGCAATAATGTAATATAACACATTATTTTATATATATTATATATTTATTTATATGTATATTTATATAGTTACAACCGGCCCTTTTAGTGCAACCATAATGCTGATGTGGCCCGCGATGAAATTGAGTTTGACACCCCTGATTAGATGATGACCAAATATGTATATATGCTGACAGTTATTTTACTCTTATTTTTATTTATCTCCTATTTTCATAGTCTTTTATTATTATTATCATTATTTCCTTGATTTTATGTTATTTATTATTTATTTTAGATGTTATTGATCTGTGTGAATCTTTGTTGCTGCTTTGTCCAACTGAATTTCCCCTCGGGGATTAATAAAGCTTCATCTTATCTTATTACCTCTACCAGGTAGCATTTATATCCACTAATTTATCGTGTACACTTCTTCACAACATTCAGGAGCCACTAGTTTTCTATATAATATATTTTCAGGAAATATATAATATAATAATATATATTTTTTAGCACTGATCCTTCTATAATTGAGAGGAAAGTTAAATAAGACTGCTATGTCCACAGTACCGTCAGCAGGGGGCGGTAATGCAACGTTAACGTGTTGGATCCACCCTTAATAAAACGAAGAAATATGACGCAGTGGACCTTTAGACCAATCAGTGGAGCGGCTGCCGCGCTAGCCCCGCCCCCTCTGGAGAAACCGCCTTCATGAAATTGAAATGCAGAGGCAGAAGAGACGCTAGCGCAATATCAAGGTAAACTTTTTAAAGATTCTCTCAGATTTACCGACCGACTCACATTTCGGATACTGGCTGGCCGTCACGCGGGGTGTGTTGCGTCGCTTCCTCTGCTCCTTAATGTGGAGATTAACACGAGGGCAGCTAACGTTAGCAGGATGTGGCTAGCTGTTGGAGACGTTGTTTTGTGTTTTGCCGCTAAACGGTTAACAACAGACAACAGACGCCCCTGTATGTGTGTATGTGTGTTCGTGTATATGTGTGTGTACGTGTATGTATTCTTCCCGTGCGCTAATTTAACACACATTAGCTAACAAGTTTTATTTTGTATTAATCATTTACAATTTCCCACATTTAAGGCACTTATTGTTGGTCAATAACATTGACTAGTGCAAATACATCAACAGTAAACAGTTTACATTTGACAAAACAATCATAAACAACAGAGACGGGATCTATTTAAGTAACACAAATAATTAGAAAAGGGTCTGGGTGTAATACTTAGCATCCAGTCCGACATGTGGAGTCCCCGCGCGCCAATCCTCAGCAGCAGCAGTCTGACCGTCAGGGGACGAGAGCGACATGTAAATACTAACCGATCGTTCACTGAGAAACCCAGACACCGTGGGAAATTAATATCCCCTACCCGGTAAACACGAGTTAACAATGCTTTTTTATTACGCTTTATGAATAATAAGAAGTCTAATAAGTGTTCGGTATACGCAGTGCTTAAAGTGGGCGTATATGTACATATTATTTACAAGCATGTGTGCTAGTAAATCATTATTACAAGCAGTCTGCTCCAGGTTTGATTACACTGCCCTTTATTTGAAATGGAAATACTTTTACCCAAGCAGAAGATAAATTACTTGTTAATAAATCTACATGAGCACAAGTAAAGACATATATAAAATGCTACGGGTTGTGAATAGGTGCTGACCTGGAAGTAGAAGTATCTGCTTATATATTTTATTTAGATGTGTTAATTTGAGAAGGGCCCACAACTGATGTTAAATCAAAATATGTATCCCTGAGTAGAGTAACTTAGCCACAGTACACTAAGCATTAGGATACGTGAATACAAATACCCGTAAACAGCAGAATAAAAGCAGGGCAGCGTGAGTTTATTTCATTTCATCAAAGCGGCTGTTAATTCCTATCCGGGTACAGGCCTGTTTAAAGCTGAGTACGTGGAGCGCCGTATCCTCCAGAGCAGCAGCGGGAGATAAACGCGTGTTTCTGTCCTCGGTCAGGAACCATCTGACGGAGCCAGGCGTGCAGATATGAGTGTGGCTGCGGACGAATCGCTGTCGGAGGAGGAGGAGGAGGAGGAGGAGGAGGTGGAGGACCAGCAGGAGGCGGCACAGGAAGACAAGTCGAGTCCAGACAAAAGCAGCTCCAAAATATCCGGTAAAGAATCAAATTCAAGGTTCAAGGCTTTTATCGGTCACGTGTTCATAGCTACACGTATTATAATAATAATAATAATAAAAGTAGAGTCATGCTGATGTATTTGTCTCACTGCTTGCAGCTGCAGGTGAAATCATCGAAGGCAAGCGGGCAAAGAAGACGGTGGAGAGGCTCGACTTCCAGGCCCCGAAGCAGAAGGAGAAGCTCAAGATAGGAGATGGTAAATAATAAAGAGCGAGCAGAGACGTCGGCGGGACCGAGCGATGCCAGCGCTCTGAACCAGGGTACCACAGGTGTATTACGTATGAAAGGAAAAGCACAGTTTTGATCCTGCTAATTGGGTTTAAAGCGTGTGTCTGGCCTGCACGTTGTTATAATAATGCCACAATTTAAACAACACAAACCAGCTGGAGGGCTAGTTAGCGATAGCTGAAACAGGTTTTTACTGGAGCTGATACTCCAACAGAAAATCCATAATAGCAAAATGTGACTTGGACGAGACCACACATGATTGATTTCCAATTAAAGTACAGTTATTTAAAAAAAACTCTAGACGCTAAATTGCACTCCAAGTCTGTGTGTGACAGCTATCCGCTTGTTTGTTTATCTGCAGGAAGCGGAGATAAGTTAGGAGACATTCCACGCACGTGTTTACAGATCACCAAGATGAAGCCGGCGGACCTGAAGCCTCTGCACACCATCCTGTTCGACCGGCCGGGGAAGGTACAGACATCGGCCATTTGAGCTAACTCGGAGACGGGTTCAGTCTGTGGGGGGAGGTGTATTTCTCACTTTAACCTCAACTAGTATGATGCGAACGGTGTCAGTGGAGCCTGGTCCTTTTCTGCCACTGAACAAACACCAGCTTTTAACCCAATAATTAAAGAATAATAAAATGGACTAAAGAAAGTAGACTTTTAATTTGAATCACATATATTACAGAGTTTGCTTTTGTTCCATATTTAGTTCAGATTGACTGACTGATTATTAATATTTTATTTTAGTGGTTGTGAGTCAAACTATGACGAAAAGTGTTCGTCAACGACCTTTTTTACACGACTAAGACGAGACGATGACCAGCTAAAAATAGATTCTGGATAATAAAAACGATGACGAAATCTATTTTTCGTTGACGAGACGGGACTACGGTGTTAATGGAGGACTGTCGGACATTCAAAGTGCAGGGTATTTCCCCCAGGCGTCCGTCTGGTCTGTCAAAATGCATCTTACGTTTCTAACATGCAATATCATTATTTCCGCTCTCTTCACTCCAGAAGAGCGATCTCCCTGTCTGTGTCTCATCTGTGCGGGGGGCGGGGCCTCTCTCTCTCTCTGTGTGCGGGTGCGGGGCCTCTCACTCTCTCTCTGTGTGCGGGGGCGGGGCCTCTCACTCTCTCTCTGTGTGCGGGGGCGGGGCCTCTCACTCTCTCTCTGTGTGCGGGGGCGGGGCCTCTCACTCTCTCTCTGTGTGTGGGGGCGGGGCCTCTCACTCTCTCTCTGTGTGCGGGGGCGGGGCCTCTCACTCTCTCTGTGTGCGGAGGCGGGGCCTCTCACTCTCTCTCTGTGTGCGGGGGCGGGGCCTAACAGACACCCTGCAGCGGCCTGCACACAGATTTTTAAGAGTAGTAGTACCGTTAAAAGTAGGGATGCACAATATTGGTTTTTTGAAACCGATACCGATAACTTCCTGCTTCTCAAGACCGATAATAATATAATATATATATATATATATATTAAATGTACCTGTAGTTTTTGCACACCTGGTGGTAAAAAAAAGACTAGTAGTGAGCAAAGGACATGAGCATTACTACGATGAACAAAACAAAGCCAAGAACAGTTGTGACTTCAAAGTGACCATATTTATTTTCCCAAATAAGCTTCTTGCCTTTTTCAAAAGCCTCGTGGATAGGTCAAAGCCCGGTGCCTTTGCAGCTGGCTTTGGATTCGCCGCTAGTTTAGCAGCGCAGGCGTCTTCGTACGCTTTTAACACACCATCGTAGCCATGGCGATGTTTCAGGTGACTGATCAGGTTGGAAGTATTATAGCTCGAAATAGTCCCATACTACCGACGACATGTTTGTTCACTGTCCTGGCTTCACGGCCGCACGCCATTCACGTCACAGCCAGGCATGAGTTAGGGAGCGCTGGATTTGTGAAGAACTCCCCTCTTCCTAAACCACTAACACCACAGTACTGGCAACACGGGAGGAGCCGAGTGAAAAACAAGCGCCCCTCATCCCAATCCACCCACACCGCAGGATCTCTCTCTTTTTACCCAAAAGATATATTGTATATTATCGGGGCTATTAATACTTTTATCGGGTTTATCGGGATGACGTCATAATTCCTAATATCGGGCCGATAATTATCGTGCACCACTAGTTAAAAGTAAAGTGTTAAGAGAGTGAAATGTTGCTTTACGAATTTCAACACTTGATGCTGTCACCTTATTCCAATTTCAGATTCCTGTATTTGCCGAACTGAATTAGTTTAAAGAGAGAAAACATTTTGACGAAAACTGGACTAAAATGTAATGATTTTTCATCGACTAAAACTATGAAGGATAAAAGGACTTTTCGACTAAAGACTAAATCAAAAATAGCTGCCAAAATGAACGCTGTTCTGAGTTACCATCCAATGTGAAGTAAAGCAGATTAAAATATGTTTAACTACGTGTTTTGTTTGTTCATCAGACGGCGATTTTAAAGAAGAACCTGCGTCTGTTTAACGGCTTTCCCTTTGCCGCGGACAGCGAAGAGTTCACAAAGAAACGAGAGAAACTTCTGAAGTAAGTGTCTGCGGCGGAGGCTCGGCTCAGTCGTGGTGTGGAATCGGGGTCTGCGATAATAACACTGCACTTTGTTTTTGAATGAAGGAATTCCAACTTCACCAACACCAAGCTGAAGGTTGTCTGCGGGGTTCTGGACCTGGAGAAGAAAGGAACCCACTCGGATCTCGTCGACAGGATCCTGACGTTCCTCACCGAACCCAAAAACAGCGGGAAGGTGAGGCGAGCTCAGAGGCTTCGGTTCATATTCCTTGTACACTTTATTTTCAATCTTTCAAATACGTATATTCTATATATACACAATCAACAGACACATGTATACATATGCACACAATAAATATCTTCAATATCTTTGGGAATGTGCGTTAGTGCAAGATTGTCCATGGCAGTGTAAAAAGTGTCTGGTGCTGGAATTGAGTGTGTGGGGAGTTAGAAGCTGCGTCTCACTTCGGTTTAAATGGATTCCTTGCGTCGTTTCCCTGCGACTAGTCCCTCCCACCAAGGAAGCAAGGAGAGACGCAAGGAAACCACGAGAAGCAGGGAAATTAGTTTTAAGAGCAATGGGACGTCCTTTCCTCCGGAGCGTCACGTGAAGCGACGTCCGCCGCACAGCTGATCGTCTGACAGGAGCCAGATCAGTGCATGCGCTGCATCGTCCAATCAGTGAGCGATACACAGTAAGGGGGGCGGGGCTAGTGTCTGAGGATTTCACCGGCATAAATAAGGCCACTGGGACGCTACTCAAGATGGCGCAGACAAATCAACTTGCGGTGAGACCGAGGAGCGAGGAAATGAAAAATAAGAGACGTGAGACGCACTCATAGTCCAGTGGGGGGAGGGGGAGAGAGGGGGGGGGGGGGGGAGAGAGGAGGGGGGAGAGTTCAGCCTTCTGACAGCCTGGTGGAAAAAAACAGTTCTTTAGTCGTCAGTCGTTCCAGCACAGAGTGGTCTTCAGGTCATCCTGCTGTGTAGGCCTGCCCTCCACCAACTGCTTTCATTATAAACGTTCCACCTCGAAGTTTCCTTTAAAGCCTTTTTGTCTTTTGTTCCTCAGCGTCTGCCGGTAAAGAAGAAGAGGAAGTCGAAGAAGAGACTGTCAGGCGACGACTCGAAGGCCAGCGCCAAGAAGAGCAAACCCAAAATCCGGAGCTCCTCGTCCAGTCCCAAGAAGACCAAAGCGGGAAGCAAGTCCAAAGCCATCGTCATGGACTCCAGCAGCGACGAGGACGACGAGGAGGAAGAGGAGAAGGCGGCGACGACTTCGGCCGACGACGAGGAAGAGGAGAAGGCGGCGAAGGAGTCGGAGACCGAGGAGAAACCTTCAGAGGAGAGGGAGGACCAGTCCGACAAGTCAGAGGAGTCAGAGGAGTCTGAGGAGGAGGAGGAGGTGAGGACATGGATCTCACATTATCACACAACAGAAACACAGATGTGATTACGGTTCCAGGGGGTCCGCGGGGTCTGACAAAGTATTACAAGTTGATAAATCAATTTAGCGAAAATTAAGGCTATTAAAAAGTATGAAACAGCATTTCCCAAGGTGTTGCAATGTAATCATGGCGTAGGTGTGTAGTGAGATTCTGTGGAGTTTATTGATGGCATCCCGTTGGGTGTGACGTCATCTGAACGGGACATCGCACGCTCACGGCTTGATAGCGCGCGAAGCTCCGTTTACGCCGGTTGCTAAGCAACATCGTTCTGGGGAAATGCAAGTCTGCGTCCAAATGGTTGGAAGATACGGAGGAAGGACAATCAATACTGTATATAGTGAATGTGAGGTAAAGTGTGTCGCCAAGGTAACCGGTTAGAACTCCAAGTGGCGATGAGGTCTTAAAATGTATGGAAAGGGTCTTAAAAAAGGTCTTACATGTGACTTCAGGATTCCTGCGTAGACCCTGGTTAACGGTTATTTGTAAGCAACAACTTATTCTGAGATAGTGTACCGATACTTGAAAGGTACCGCGATACCCTGCCGTTAAAAACGTTACGATTCCTCCGTTTCATTAGTATCGGCACTTTAAGAATGACGGGGAAAAGTACTCCGGTGAGAAAGCGCCGTTTTACTAAGAGCCGCGTGTTCAGCGCTCTGCTTCCACTCCCTGCACTGCAGCGTGCCTGCAGTCCTCCCCTCTCAAGCACGCTCTAAGTCCCTCCCCTCTCTCGTGCACGCGCTAGCTGCCAGAGCATGTGAGAAAACGAGAAGCATGGCTGCAAGTGGGAGTGCAACTGCCGCTGCGCCTCGGCTTGTTGACAAAAAAGACGCCAGAAGTCTGTGAACGGCCGTTCAGGTGTTCAGAGCAGAGCTCCCTGTCGGAGCGGCAGAGCGTGATGTGCACTGAAAAGTGTTTCTGTCGCAATATTATCGTTGAGCAAACGAGCATCACTATCTGCTAACGTTAGCTTTAGCCTTCGTTTTCTATTAGTGTTTTTCATAGGCTATAAACGGAGGTGGTATAAGTATATATCTTGTACTTGAGTTAAAGTAGAAGTACCAGAATGTAGGAACAATCCTGCAATCAAAATGTTCCTCAAATAAAAGTACAAAAGTATTATCATCAAAATATAGTTAAAGTAGCGACAGTAAAAGTAGAAGTACTCGGGTCTTGTACTAGAAGTACCAGAGTGTAGGAATACTCTGTTACAGTAAAAGTCCTGCATTCAAAATGTTCCTCAAGGAAAAGTAGAAAGTATTCTCATCTAAAATATAGTGAAAGACAGTGAAAGTAGTCGTTGTGCAGATTGGTCCATTTCAGAATAATATATATGATATGTTTTATAAAGATTGATCATGAAAGTGTTCTCAAAGCTGGTGAAGGTGCAGCTAGTCTGAAGTACTTTGTAGACTGCAGGGTAGCTGGTGAAGGTGCAGCTAGTCTGAAGTACTTTGTAGACTGCAGGGTAGCTGGTGAAGGTGCAGCTAGTCTGAAGTACTTTGTAGACTGCAGGGTAGCTGGTGAAGGTGCAGCTAGTCTGAAGTACTTTGTAGACTGCAGGGTAGCTGGTGAAGGTGCAGCTAGTCTGAAGTACTTTGTAGACTGCAGGGTAGCTGGTGAAGGTGCAGCTAGTCTGAAGTACTTTGTAGACTGCAGGGTAGCTGGTGAAGGTGCAGCTAGTCTGAAGTACTTTGTAGACTGCAGGGTAGCTGGTGAAGGTGCAGCTAGTCTGAAGTACTTTGTAGACTGCAGGGTAGCTGGTGAAGGTGCAGCTAGTCTGAAGTACTTTGTAGACTGCAGGGTAGCTGGTGAAGGTGCAGCTAGTCTGAAGTACTTTGTAGACTGCAGGTAGCTGGTGAAGGAGCAGCTAGTCTGAAGTACTTGGTAGACTGCAGGGTAGCTGGTGGATTTACTCCGGTGGGAACTGAAGTCTGATTCAACACTTGGTTAGATTTCACATCATTCATCCAGATCTGAGAAGTAACTAAAGGTATTAAATACATGAGTGGAGTGAAAGTACACCATGTACCTCTGAACTGTAGAGGAGTAGCAGTACACAGTAGCAAAAGAAACATTGAAATACTTAAATAAAGTACAAGTATCTCAAAATTGTACCCACGTATAGTACTTGTTGAGTTTATGAACTTGGTTACTTTACACCAGATGCATAAAGATAGAAAGACTCAGCCTTGCACAGAGGCATGAAAATACATTTTCAAAATGCTCAACAGTGCTGCCAGAATGTTAAACTCACTGCTACACAATTAAAATAAATGCGTTTATATATATTTATATTAGATGTGACTCTTTGGCGTTTCTGTTCTTAGTAACTGCTGCTTTAGTTGTTCTGACTGCTAACATCCTGTTATTCCTCATTTTAAAGCCGATATTCCGTGTTTCCCTTTTTTTAAGAAAAGTATCGAAAAAGAATCGGAATCGCAATTCTTGACTTGGTATCGAAACCAAAATGTTGGTATCGTGACAACACTACTCTGAGATAAGCGTGGAAAACGTCACGTCATCCTTCCTGTTAACGTTTTGACCCATTTCCAAACGGGGTTATTTTATGTATTTGCCTCAAAGGTGTCACGGATGTTTCTCAGACTAACAAAGATTTCAGAATCATAGCCGGTGCAATGGTCGCCCTAACTAGTCTCCTCTTCAAACTAGGGTTGCCAGAAACTGACCATGATCAAAATCGATTATTCGGCAGCCCTGGCGAATAATAATCGATTATTCGAAAAAAAATACATAAATAAAAAAAAAATATATATAAATAAAATCGATTTTTAAAAATAATATTCGATTATGGAGACTGTAACGAATAATCGAATAATCGCTGGCATCCCTACTTCAAACCAACGTAACTCTAGATGCCGTGATGCTATTCTTTTTATAGCCTTCGTATCACAGGATAACAAAAACTGATTTTGTCCAGAATCTCTCCGGTATTTGAATTCGGGTCGGAAGGGAAATGATCACGAAGAGCTGCTTTTCATTCAGTCTGTAACCCCACGCGCGTGTTCTCTCCCAGTCTCCCAAATCAAAGCCGGCCAGAGGGAAGTCGACCCCCAAAAAGTCAGCCCCCGTGAAAAGGCAGCGGACACCGGCGAAGAAGACGTCTCCTCCTAAAAGAGAGCGAAGAAGGAAGTGTCAGACGAGTCCGACGCTGACAGTGAAGCTGACGAGAAGGTAACACTCACCATGCAGTCAAAGACGTTTTGAAATAGGAGGGGCTTAGCTTGACCCTGGTGGTGGTGAATGGATAGTTGGGGTCGGTCTGAAGGGGAGGGGCTTAGCTTGACCCTGGTGGTGGTGAAGGGATAGTTGGGGTCGGTCTGAAGGGGAGGGGCTTAGCTTGACCCTGGTGGTGGTGAATGGATAGTTGGGGTCGGTCTGAAGGGGAGGGGCTTAGCTTGACCCTGGTGGTGGTGAATGGATAGTTGGGGTCGGTCTGAAGGGGAGGGGCTTAGCTTGACCCTGGTGGTGGTGAATGGATAGTTGGGGTCGGTCCTGAAGGGGAGGGGCTTAGCTTGACCCTGGTGGTGGTGAAGGGACAGGTGGGTTCGGTCTGAAGGGGAGGGGCTTAGCTTGACCCTGGTGGTGGTGAATGGATAGTTGGGTTCGCTCTGAAGGGGAGAGGCTTAGCTTGACCCTGGTGGTGGTGAATGGATAGTTGGGTCGGTCTGAAGGGGGAGGGGCTGAGCTTGACCCTGGTGGTGGTGAATGGATAGTTTGGGGTCGGTCTGAAGGGGAGGGGCTTGCTTGACCCTGGTGGTGGTGAATGGATAGTTGGGGTCGGTCTGAAGGGGAGGGGCTTAGCTTGATTCCTGGTGGTGGGTGAATGGATAGTTGGGGTCGGTCTGAAGGGGAGGGGCTTAGCTTGACCCTGGTGGTGGTGAATGATAGTTGGGGTCGGTCTGAAGGGAGGGGCTTAGCTTGACCCTGGTGGTGGGTGAATGGATAGTTTGGGTTCGCTCTGAAGGGGAGGGGCTTAGCTTGACCCTGGTGGTGGTGAATGGATAGTTGGGTTCGCTCTGAAGGGGAGGGGCTTTAGCTTGACCCTGGTGGTGGTGGAATGGATAGTTGGGTCGGTCTGAAGGGGAGGGCCTTAGCTGACCCTGGTGGTGGTGAATGGATAGTTGGGGTCGGTCTGAAGGGGAGGGGCTTAGCTTGACCTGGTGGTGGTGAATGGATAGTTGGGGTCGGTCTGAAGGGAGGGGCTTAGCTTGATCCTGGTGGTGGAATGGATAGTTGGGGTCGGTCTGAAGGGGAGGGGCTTAGCTTGACCCTGGTGGTGGTGAATGGATAGTTGGGGTCGGTCTGAAGGGGAGGGGCTTAGCTTGATCCTGGTGGTGGTGAATGGATAGTTGGGGTCGGTCTGAAGGGAGGGGCTTAGCTTGACCCTGGTGGTGGTGAATGGATAGTTGGGGTCGGTCTGAAGGGGAGGGGCTTAGCTTGATCCTGGTGGTGGTGAATGGATAGTTGGGTTCGGTCTGAAGGGGAGGGGCTTAGCTTGACCCTGGTGGTGGTGAATGGATAGTTGGGTTCGGTCTGAAGGGGAGGGGCTTAGCTTGACCCTGGTGGTGGTGAATGGATAGTTGGGGTCGGTCTGAAGGGGAGGGGCTTAGCTTGACCCGGATTCAGAGGGACAGGAGGTGAAAAGGGGTGAAGGAGGGTTGTCGAGTCACCTGAAATGACAGCTGTCAGAGGGGGAGAGCAGATTTAAAAGGGTTAGCGGAGCGCTATGATAGGTTTGTGAGAATAGAGCGAAGTGATTGGTTAAGCTGGGGAGTGACGCCCCCGATCACTTATTGAGAGGAGAGAGAGCAGTGACATGGACATAGGAAATGAATGAGTAAAGACGGTCTTCCTGGTTGAACTTGCGCTGAGCTTCAATTGTCTGGTTTCATTGTCTCGTGCTTTTACATTAGTTTTTTTGTCCGATCTGTTTTGTCTAAATGTATTTATGCTGATATTTATATATTTATTGATGGACAGCACTTTGGTCAACCTTGTTGTTTTGAAATGTGCTATATAAATAAAGTTGGATTGGATCCCGAACCCCGGTAGTAAACGGACTCGAAGGGATGTTTTTGTATAGTCAAAGGCGCGG
The DNA here is from genome assembly GCA_023974075.1 of Chaenocephalus aceratus. NCBI lineage: Eukaryota > Metazoa > Chordata > Actinopteri > Perciformes > Channichthyidae > Chaenocephalus > Chaenocephalus aceratus. The sequence continues at coordinate 18,039 of JAMFTG010002271.1, forward strand.
GTAGACATTGACGTTGGTAAGCCTTATCCGCTATAGTTACATTTTCTTTGCCGGTTTTCCCTTAAAAAATAACCGATAAGAATACCATTAAAGGACCGGTTTGATGAGCGGTATCGGCGAGGGTAGTAGTAGTACCGTTAATCAACCGATGCCCATCCCTACTCGTACGTCTCGAGGAGTCGTTGAGCCGATGTTTGTCTTTTGTTTCCAGCCCAAGAAGAAGGCAGCCAAGCCTGCCGCCAAAACCAAGAAGGCCGACAGCAGCAGCAACATCAAAACCAACACAAACACAGGTGAGGACACACACACACACACACACACACACACACACACACACACACACACCTGATAGGCTGAGGGGCGGGACATCTCTGAGGAGCAGCAGCACAGGCTAGTATGAGATAAATAAAGAGCTTTTGGGACATAAAGGCATTGAGTTGGAGAAGTGGTAGAGCTCAAATAGTCCTGTGCCTTCAGGTGGACCAATCAGGCATTAGGAGGCAGCCAATCAGCGAACAGACAGCACCTGCTCACACACACACACACACACACACACACACACACACTAGGGCTGTCCCGAATACCGTTTTTCGGGCTCCGGATATTCGGTAGTAATCAGCAGCGAATATTCGTTCCGGGGGGGGGGGGCGTAGTAATCGGCAGCGAACCGCTTCGACACGTTTATTTCGATTTGTTCACGTTATTCTTTTTGTTATTCTACAGTATTGTTGTTTTATAGTTATTTGTTAATGTATACAACTCAATTTGTGTTCTTTGAAAGTGGAAAGGATATCTCATTGTGTTTGTTACTTTCGTTGCAGTTGTATGTCTTAAGTGTAATTTGGCTCGGCTTTCTATTTTGTATGGACATGCTTTTATTTTGAAGGAGAGTTAGCGCAGTTGACAGGAAGTTGTTGTTGCTATGGAAACAACGTGACTGAGATTAATGGAGAAAAACTAATATCTACATATAAAGACGGAGACAGTAAACGATAACGTTTATGGTCAAGTGTTGGCACCCCCCGAAGAGGCACAAGCTCTTACACACACACACACACACACACACACACACACACACACACACACACACAGGAGAGATATATATCAAAAACACACAGCGAAAATGAAGGCTATTAAAAAGTATGAAACGGCATTTTCCACGGTATTAAGAAGGTCCACAGCAACGACAACATGAAACACCGTTTAATTTACTGAAACGACATGTCGGGAAACCCCCTCAAGGTCACAGCATTAATGTTTCCCTTCCTTCCGGTGATTGGCGACGTCTGAAGTCCGGAGTTTTAGGAGCCGTCTGGATGTTTCCGTCCCTCATGTTTCTCCCCGTGCTTGCTGTGTTTGTCCCTGCTGCAGGGAACAGCTCGATGACGACGAGCCGCTCATCAAGATGATCAAGAAGGCTCCGAGCGACGAGCAGCTGAAGGAGACGGTGCAGAGTCTGCTGAAGGAGGCCGACCTGGAGCAGATGACCATGAAACAGATCTGCCAGAGGGTGAGGGGCGTCTAGGGTTCTCATTGATACAATCAGCCCGACAAAGACACAGATTCCATGTGAGAGGGACGAACGTCGTTTCACATTCTGAATATATTCTTAATTTAGTTTTGTGTGTGCGTTAGGTGTTTGACACCTACCCAGAACACAACCTGGCCAACAAGAAGGATTACATCAAACAGACCGTCAAATCTGTGAGTACACACCAACACACACCTTTTGAGCAGGTGGTGTGAGTTCCTCTCAGTGCGTGTTCTCTTCGTCATGATGTTTTACTAACTGCAGTGTTTCGTGAAGTCCATACATGAGTCTGTTAGCCGCTCAGAGTCCTGCTGTGAACCCTGAAAGTGTTATGATAGAAACGTAGAGTCTCAAGCACATGGAAACTGCCGGATAATAATAATAATACATTTTATTTTAGGCGCCTTTCACGAAACCCAAGGACACCGTTAGGGACGGGGCTGAATTATTAAAGACCGTGCTGCCGTTAAGCTCCGACGTTAGCGGTCTTTTTATCGGTACTGGAGACATTTCAAAAATACATGTCATGTGTATTATTGCTACACAAACATTATATTGCAGTTTTAGTTTCGCCAACTCCGTTTCTAATACGCAAAAAGACTGCAAAATGCGTCTTATTTTTAGTATTTTCGATCTTTCTCCCCCGCCTGCTTGCGAGGGGGCGGGGCCGTTTACACACACGCAGCTGCTACATGCAGCAACACACACACACGGAGGAGATGGCGGAGAGAACGCTCCGAGGTGGTTAAACTTTTCCCGTCTCGATGCTCGTTGCCTAAAGTGCAATAAGAGTTTAGCATGTGAGGGCGGCAACACGAGCAGTGTGTCTAAACCAGGGCTGTCAAACTCAATTTCATCGTGGGCCACATCAGCATTATGGTTGCACTCAAAGGGCCGGTTGTAACTATATAAATATACATATATAAACTAGTGCTGTCAAAATTATCGCGTTAACGGCGGTAATTAATTTTTTGAATTAATTGCGTTAAAATATTTAACGCATTTAACGCATGTGCAGAATGGCCCGCCCCATACGTGCCACCAGTGGCAGCGCCAGGGTATGGCTGGGGTAGGCTACACCCATACCAAGAAATGGCTTAGCCCCACCATGACACACGATGTTAAAGTAAGCAAAATAAAGTCTGCCAACTCGCGCAGAGTAAATTGCACAGACAGCCGTTAGTCAGACTGATTTCAGTAGCCACGGTTTTGAAAACTTTTGTCACGTAGTGATCGTCTTCTCAATAGAACATCTTTGATAACGGCGTGGTGTTGTTGCAGGAAGTCCCGACGGAGAATACTCTTGCTGTAGTTCAGGGCAGAGCCATATAATAGTAATAATATGGCTCTGGTACAGGGGTGCACATAACTGGTGCGTAATCTGAAATGCGTACCGTCACTTGTGTCACAAAGCGCATTTGCGTACCGACGTACTTGTGAAGCTTTTCCAGAAGGCGGTTAGATCACCGGACGACAGAGTCGGTCTCCGTGTGCACAGACAGGGCTGCTGTTAACGTCGGTCTGTACAACGGAACTGTGCCAAAACTACGCCAACCGGCTGCGGAGGGAGACCCCCCCCCCTTCACTGGAGAACTGCGCTAAAACAGCTGATCACAACGTTCACACTCTGTGGTCACGAAGTACTCCACTAGCCCCCCCCCCCCCCCCATGTCGACTTTCCTGAAGTACTCCCCGTTGATAGAAATCAACACGTAATGAAGACCCCACGGTTTGATGATTGATAGGTGTGTGGGTTGTCTTTCATTTTGACATGCAGAAAAATGTTATAATAAACATAGATACCGTGTTAAATGGATATATCCGCCTTCTTTCATTTATCTTTCCATTCCCAACAATATACATAAATAAATGGCATATTTTGGACATAGTTCGAATGGTGATTAATCTGATTAATTAATTTTTAAACTGTGATTAATCTGATTAAAAATTGTAATCGTTTGACAGCCCTAATATAAATACATAATATATATGAAATAATGTATTATATTATATTATTGCCTCTGCATTGGATTTTTATTGGATAGGGTAATAACTTTGTAATTATGTCTGAAAGCAGAAGTCTAGGGCAAATAATTGCAAGTCTCTTCAGTGCGCATGTCACAACATGAGATGCATTGTGGGACATGTAGTTTATGGGCAACCTGCTTCTGTAAAATAAGATGGAGCTTTATTAATCCCCGTGGGGAAATTCAGTAGTTTAACAGCAACAGGGTAAGATTGAAAAACAGGACAGCACAGATTGACACAGATTAATACAATTAAGGATAAATAAAAATAAGAAATAACTATAAAATAAGAAATAACTATAAAATAAGAAATTAATTAAAATGAACATATATAGATATACTGTAAAGTAGCATGTAACCGTATAATAAACGTATTATATTCTTTGCAAGCTCTTGCGGGCCACGAGTTTGACACCCCTGATCTAAACGTTTCCACGTCAGGTGTTCTGTGTGCTGGCAGCAACACACGGAGCTAACTACATAATACAAACATGCTTTAATGATTAGCGGAAACTGAGTTATTTAGTTTGTTAAAGTTTCAGCTATTCTGTTTACAGTTCTGTCTTCACATTATTTAATACGATTTGTTAAAACATTGTTTATTTTGATGTGAAATATTATGTATTTAATTTAAATAAAAAGCAATGTTAGTTTTGTTCACAATTTGTTTAGTTAGTTTACCTTTTTTTTCTCCGCAAAAGAACCGTTAAAAGACCGGACCGATAAGCGGTATCGATAAAAGTAGCAGTACCGTTAAAACCTTAACGATACCCATCCCTACACACCGTGCAATTTGTTAAAAAAAGGAAACGCTAATAGGCAACAGGAAATCATGGAGGAGACAATCAAGTGGACACAAATGAGTGAGTAGGCAGATTTGAACCGATGGGTTTTAATTGGGATTTGAATATGGTGGGTGTGCGGGGGGAGGGAGCTCCAGAGTCTGGGAGCAGTGCAGCTAAAAGCCCGAGCACCCGTGGTGACGAGGCGGGGGGTGGGGACCTGCTAACCTGCATCTGTTTGGCCATTAGTACAAGTTGTGTTAATTAAAATAAAAGGCATTCTCGCCTATAAGGAAAAGGCTTGGCTGCCCACAGAGTCCACTTCCTGCCATTATTGATGGTGTCAGCGTCCTCAATGACCCCCAACACCTCTCCGAGTCAGCCACGATATTTTTAAACTATTGTTTATATTATAATAGTAATTAATTATGCTAATTGTGCAAATTGCCCAACACATGCAGGTCAGCGTCCGGTAGTTTCTATGAGCTGCGACCCTGCTCTACATTTCTATCATTACACTTTGGGGTACTCGACATTTCTGGGTTCACACTGCTGGCAACTCGCCGACTAACGTATCAGTGTTGTGTTTGTGGAGCATGATACTGAGGTAGGGCTGCTTACGAATATGGCTTACAACGAACAACGTAATCGAAATAAAACGATTATTTTTATAATTTTTTTTTATTATTATTATTTTTTTTTGGTTTTCCAGTTGAATTAAACTTAAAGTTCAGTTTAATCAACTGTTAAAAACATACTGTTCAAATAGTTTTTCTCCAATAAATGGATGTTCTCAAAGTCAATGAATAATCGCAATTACAATTATTGACCCAAATAATCGAGATTATGATTTTTGCCATAATCGCTCTAATTCTGACTTCATGTTCCGTTCAATGTTTCCTCACAGCTCATCACATGAAGATCTGAAGAAGGGCGACCGCTGCAGAACATCACGGGGGAGGGGGGGGGGGGGGGGGCGGGCGGTTCCATCAGTTTGTTTCATAACGGTGTGACTTGATTTTAGATTTCCAGAACAGCTGTCCGTGGGTTAGGCTTAGGTCCGTGGCTTAGGCTTAGGTCCGTGGGTTAGGCTTAGGTCCGTGGCTTAGGCTTAGGTCCGTGGGTTAGGCTTAGGTCCGTGGGCTAGGCTTAGGTCCGTGGCTTAGGCTTAGGTCCGTGGCTTAGGCTTAGGTCCGTGGGTTAGGCTTAGGTCCGTGGCTTAGGCTTAGCTCCGTGGCTTAGGTCCGTGGGTTAGGCTTAGGTCCGTGGTTTAGGCTTAGGTCTGTGGCTTAGGCTTAGGTCCGTGGCTTAGGTCCGTGGCTTAGGTCCGTGAGTTAGGCTTAGGTCCGTGGGCTAGGCTTAGGTCCGTGGCTTAGGCTTAGGTCCGTGGCTTAGGTCCGTGGGTTAGGCTTAGGTCCGTGGGCTAGGCTTAGGTCCGTGGGTTAGGCTTAGGTCCGTGGGTTAGGCTTAGGTCCGTGGGTTAGGCTTAGGTCCGTGGGCTAGGCTTAGGTCCGTGGTTTAGGCTTAGCTCCGTGGCTTAGGCTTAGGTCCGTGGGTTAGGCTTAGGTCCGTGGGTTAGGCTTAGCTCCGTGGCTTAGGCTTAGCTCCGTGGGTTAGGCTTAGGTCCGTGGGTTAGGCTTAGCTCCGTGGGTTAGGCTTAGGTCATGATTTGCTAGATTTATTTTTCTACCTTGATTTCCCTCTGAGTAAAGTGCGTGAGTTGTGTTATGTGACGCCAAATCAGACCTTTGCCTCGCAAGGACGCCACGTTGTTATTTCTGGATGAAGATTTGTACATATGTGTTTCTAATAAACTGCTTTTCATGAAGTCATTCGTTCATCTATGAAAGCTGTTTGTGTACGCTTGGTTCCTTTCCTCTAACATTACTTCAGTTTCTGCGTGAGAAAGAGCACGACTCGATGTGTTTTCATATTTAATCGATGATGTTACTAAAATCATGTGTTCCACAAGCCCGTGCAGTCACCATGACGATGTGTCCTTGGGCAAGATACTGAACCCTGAGTCGCTCCCGATGGCCACGGCCACATTTCTATTATTTGTGTTCCCTGGTTCTTTTCGTACGGTTACAATAAACCTTTTTCCCTGACGACTGATTGTGAGAATTCTACTTGCTTACAGTTTTTGTAAAACATAAATGTGTCGAGCTCCAAAGTTGAGCAGTAATTTACAATACTTCTGTTCTTAGTCTATTCATTGCCCCTTGAAAGGAATTATTCAACAACAATTCAAAGATTTTTTTAATAAATTCAGATATTTTAAAGACCAAATGTTTTACCGCTTGAAAAAAAAAAAAGGTTTATTTATTGATAATAAAAGTAATTACTTGCAGCAAAGATTATCCTGTGATATTTCTAACACATGGATAACACTGTGGACATGTATCAACAATGCTTTCATACTTCATCTTATTAATAACAGTGGTTGTAAGAATAATGATGATATATATTAATTGCATATTTCCTCTGAATGATGATGTGTTGTAGTTCCTCACTTTCCCCACTGAGGCAGTGATTCATCAAAGTGCAACAGCATATGACTTGTTAGACGCTTTTATCCAAAGAGACTCACATACTCAACACAGGACGATCCCCACTGGAGCACTTTGGAGTGAAGTGTCTCAGGACACAACGAAATGCTGACTGCAGCGGGGTTTGAACCTGTGACCCCCTGATCCCAACGCACAACCCACTGCACCACACGCCTCCACATATCATTCATCACGGTTTGTAAACAACTTTGGAAATCAAAATCAAAAAGGACAAAATAGTTTATAATATACTTCCCTTCACTTGTGTTACTGACATAGCATGGTGGAGAGTACGTGGTTAGTGAAATACAGAAACTATTACAATCCTGAGTCACACGGTGTAAATAGATTAACAAACTATGTTTAGAAAAAAGTTTCCAATTAGCAATGAACCACATAAATAGTTATGTTCGTTATACATATAGGTTAACGCTCTTTCCTCTATTATACATGTTTGATTTAAAGTCACAAGGACTTTTCCATTAGCACCAGCATTGATGAGAGAACATATCATCTTGTTAGAAGCCATTGAGAGTATGATGCAATGTGGAGCTCAAATACAAGTCTATGATTTACAGTATATTTAATAAAATACTTAAGCAATAGCTCACGACCCTCCGCTTCGCGTCGGGCCGAACCACGCCCCTTAGCTGTGATATAATGAGCATATACCACGGCCTGAAGTGAGCTATTGCTTTTATAAAACGGTTACCAAGTGTGGCAAAATGAAAAAAAAAATACACACTCTAATTTAAATAGTTTTTATTAGTAAATAATGATGTTCAAAATAAAATAGTCCCTCCGTTGCCTTCTGCGCGAAACATAGTGCGAGGTGGTTGCTATGCGACAACACTAACAGCTAGCGAACATATTAGACAGAGAGCGTGCCGTAGATCCATTATTTGGCTATTTATTTACATTCATGTGTTTGTTGCCGTTTATTGTGCAGCCACTGAAAACCTGTCCAGCATCAGTAGCATGCTTACGAGGTTACTTGTTGAGGTTGTTCTGGCTGTTGCTCGGCGTGGCGAGAATATTGCTCCACTTTCTCCGGTCCCCGAGATTCGGCTTCCAGTAGCTCTGGAGAGAGCTTTCGCACCTGTGGCCACTAACGCTCATCATGTCTCTGCTTTGTTTCAAGACCCCATCAGAAAGCTTTTGAATGGAGGTCCTTCTCCAGTTGGTCTACCTGCTCTTCACGCAGCTCTGCATGTCGTCGTTTAGGTGCTTTTTCTTCTGGAGATAGGCACTCCTCAATCCACTCCTCCATTGTGAGGCCCCCCCGGAGGTCGAAGTTAATCTTAAATGTTTCCATCTTATGCTTTGTAAGTTTGTTGCGTAACGGAAGAAATGTAAATATATTTATAAAACTGACAAGTCAAATCAAGCAATCTGATTGGCCGATAGTGTTTTTGCGGACCTCTTTGATTCGAAAACATCGTTGCTTGCTTTAAAAGTAGCACACTTCATGATGTCAGACCTTGGAAAGTATCTAGATATCCTGCCCTGATGCCAAAGGAACTGCACACTGGATATGTTTTGCCGTTTGATGTCTATTTTCTGGACCGCTGCGTAACAAGGAGGGTTTCTGCCCGTTACTTCTCCGCTGCTTTCTTGTTCCAGTATGCTTGCTTTTCAGCCCAACGGTATACTGTTTTTCTCAGACGCGGAGGGATACTGACTTGTTGTGAAAAGTAACTTACAATTCTACCCCGTGGTATACGCTCAGTATATCACGGCTAAGAACCAATCAGATTGCTTGATTTGACTTGTCCGTTAAATGCAATATACTCAGAACATATTTTTGACACTGAAGTTTTATACTTGACATTACATGCCATTGCCAATCCCTTTACAATATCACACTGAGGTGTGTACGCCCAGGGCCTTTGTGAATACCCTCTGAGCATCCTCAGCCAGCATGTCGAGGAAAGCACTGAGAGCTTTGTAGGTGGAGGTAAAAGAGAGGGCGGCTGCTGCTGCCAATCCAAGTCACGGAATATATCTGAGCCCTTCCTCTGCTGCCTTTGAAGCAACGTGAAACCAAGACACAGACAGCACGATAACATCTCTGCTTATTGATTTATTGAGGCGTTAGCAAGGTGGATTTACCACCGTGCAGCTCCACTGACTTGCAGCTCTTCTTTAAATTGCTCTATTTGTTCTTTATCAACCTCTCCAGATGTCCTCTCACCATTTTCATTTGGTGACCTGAGCATTTCTAAAATTATCCTGTTTAATTAAACGTACAGAAACAATGACTTTGATAATAATTCAAGTACAATATCCAAACTAAACTAAAGATCATCCACTGCACACATCATCTGAAATAACAACTCATATTTCTCGCATCAAATGTCATCAAAACGCATTTTAATGGCCAAACTAACTTTAAAATAGGCATTTTCCACCGAGAATAAAACGAAGTTCGGCCATGTTTTTTTTTCTGCAGGGAGAAATTTGAAGATCACGTGAAGTCAAACAGAGCACATGGTGTAGTCCAAACGATAGCTGGGGAGTCTGGGTAGTGTAGTGTCTTCTGCCATCCTTTACTCCGGAAAAATATTTGTTTCTCCGAATCGAAGGGGAAAAAACACAAAAGCATTGCACACAATTTAAACCAATCAATGTTGTGTAATTAACAAGGATAATCTGGTGTTCTTTAGTCGATGAGTAGTGCAGATATCACTGAGATCAATCGACAGTAAGAGGAATACTTACTTCCGGGTGTACGATTCTCCGTTATCCAATGAGAATGGACGCTCACATTGCCTTTGCTCACATTGACTCTTTAAAGTAGAGACTCTACATACTGATATACACCTGAACATCAGCAGGAGAGGACTCTTTAAAGTAGAGACACTACATACTGATATACACCTGAACATCAGCAGGAGAGGACTCTTTAAAGTAGAGACTCTACATACTGATACACACCTGAACATCAGCAGGAGAGGACTCTTTAAAGTAGAGACACTACATACTGATATGCACCTGAACATCAGCAGGAGAGGACTCTTTAAAGTAGAGACCCTACATACTGATATACACCTGAACATCAGCAGGAGAGGACTCTTTAAAGTAGAGACACTACATACTGATATACACCTGAACATCAGCAGGAGAGGACTCTTTAAAGTAGAGACACTACATACTGAAATACACCTGAACATCAGCAGGATATGTCTTCTTGAAGCATTTTAGGATAATTCTGTGCTGATCCTCTCCATTCCAGAAGGTGGCGACATAAGCACCTACGAGCTGTTAACCAGCCTCCATTAAACAGCAGAGGAAGACGCGCCGGAGGAGCAGGGAACAGGAAGTGTTGTGCCAGCTGGACTTTTTATTTCTAATGAAACTTCAAACAGCAACAGTGTGTTTCCGTCCTGAAAACACCACCGCAGCACGGTGAGTGTCATGAGAACATATCCAATGTACACACTCACTGCCTGTCTACAGTACACGCAATACTGTACTTTACTGAGTATTTCAATGTTATGCTACTTTGTACTTTACTTGAGTATTTCAATGTTATGGTACTTTGTACTTTACTTGAGTATTTCAATGTTATGGTACTTTGTACTTTACTTGAGTATTTCAATGTTATGGTACTTTGTGCTTTACTTGAGTATTTCAATGTTATGGTACTTTGTGCTTTACTTGAGTATTTCAATGTTATGGTACTTTGTACTTTACTTGAGTATTTCAATGTTATGGTACTTTGTACTTTACTTGAGTATTTCAATGTTATGGTACTTTGTACTTTACTTGAGTATTTCAATGTTATGGTACTTTGTGCTTTACTTGAGTATTTCAATGTTATGGTACTTTGTGCTTTACTTGAGTATTTCAATGTTATGCTACTTTGTACTTTACTTGAGTATTTCAATGTTATGGTACTTTGTACTTTACTTGAGTATTTCAATGTTATGGTACTTTGTACTTTACTTGAGTATTTCAATGTTATGGTACTTTGTACTTTACTTGAGTATTTCAATGATATGGTACTTTGTGCTTTACTTGAGTATTTCAATGTTATGGTACTTTGTACTTTACTTGAGTATTTCAATGTTATGGTACTTTGTACTTTACTTGAGTATTTCAATGTTATGGTACTTTGTGCTTTACTTGAGTATTTCAATGTTATGGTACTTTGTGCTTTACTTGAGTATTTCAATGTTATGCTACTTTGTACTTTACTTGAGTATTTCAATGTTATGGTACTTTGTACTTTACTTGAGTATTTCAATGTTATGGTACTTTGTACTTTACTTGAGTATTTCAATGTTATGGTACTTTGTACTTTACTTGAGTATTCAATGTTATGCTACTTTGTGCTTTACTTGAGTATGTATATGCTATGCTATTGTGTACTTCTACTCCACTACATGCATTGAATACCTTTAGTAAGAGTAAATCCACCAGCTACCCTGCAGTCTACAAAGTACTTCAAACTAGCTGCACCTTCACCAGCTTTGAGAACACTTTCATGATCAATCATTATAAAACATATATATATATTATTCTGAAATGGATCAATCTGCACAACGACTACTTTCACTGTCTTTCACTATATTTAGATGAGAATACTTTCTACTTTCACTTGAGGAACATTTTGAATACAGGACTTTTACTGTAACAGAGTATTCCTACACTCTGGTACTTCTACTTTTACTCAAGTACAAGATCTGAGTACTTCTACTTTTACTCAAGTACTAGATCTGAGTACTTATACTTTTACTCAAGTACAAGATCTGAGTACTTCTACTTTTACTCAAGTACAAGATCTGAGTACTTCTACTTTTACTCAAGTACAATATCTGAGTACTTCTACTTTTACTCAAGTACTAGATCTGAGTACTTATACTTTTACTCAAGCACAAGATCGGAGTACTTCTACTTTTACTCAAGTACAACATCTGAGTACTTCTACTTTTACTCAAGTACAAGATCTGAGTACTTCTACTTTACTCAAGTACCAGATCTGAGTACTTCTACTTTTACTCAAGTACAAGATCGGAGTACTTCTACTTTTACTCAAGTACAAGATCTGAGTACTTCTACTTTTACTCA